>CAJHQP010002948.1:0-75472 GCA_905132765.1 Moricandia arvensis | reverse complement strand
CCTGCTTCCGTTCCCCCCAGTTGGATGCAACATTATGTGACAGGCTCTGCTGCTGAAATAATAATTAATGATCCACCACCGAGGATTGATTTGATCGTTTCAGAACTCTCAAATTTCGATAAACTTTTATTTGTGTGTTTTGTGTGTGACCGTTTCAGAACTCCCAAATTTCCATAAACTTTTTATTTGTGTGTGTTTGTGTGTTTTTTTCTTTGCAATTTCTCAATGGTGTTTATTTACTTCCGTGTGGTCTCCGACATGCATACTTCCATGTTTATTTAATAATCATTCTCGTTGTAAGAATGAATAATATGCAGTATTCTTATGTCCATTCAGTTTTTGAAAAACAAAGAACTATAAATATACAGAAAATGACTAGAATAACATAAAAATTTTGTTATATTACTAGAATAATATTTTTTTTTTGAAAATAACTATAATGTTTATGGACCCCTAGTAAATTACAATGAAGACTCTTGTTTGTTTTTTTTAATTGAAATTACTTTTTAATTAATTAACAAATCCGCTTCACTAAATTGTGTATCCACGTCACTAATTTTTGTGATCAAAAGAGTGATAAGACAATCAACCATCGTCATAATTCCGGTGATAAAATCATTTTCTCTCTTCGTAACACACAACTTTCTCTCAAACTGCTTTCTCCGATATATCGTCTTCGTTGAAATCGTCTTCTCCGTAAGCTTCTCTCGAACTTTCATTTGGATTTGGTTTGCTGAAGTTTCTTTGGACTTGGAGTCTTACTACGAGTGTAATCACCCTAAGAGAGACAGTTTCAGAGGTGCTGTCTATATCAACAAGCAGTTGGTTTTAGCTCATTACATTAGTTCTTTTAACTGGTGTTGATGTGTCTAGTATACCTATAAATTTCAATAAACCACTAATTTTAGAAGATGAACACGGTCGCATGAAATTGTCATGGAGTGGGAACCGATCTGACGAAGGAACATCTTGATAAGTTATATTCTTGTTTTCTACCAAGATTTTTTTGTTTTTTACCAGAGACAAAAAACAATCATCATGTTCTGCAAAATTTACAAGTTTCTTATGGTTATGATCAAATTTTTACCGTTGAGCCTCGTGGATGAAACGGTGGGCTAGCACTTTTTTATATGGATGATCTTTTGGCTACTATCTTGTTTGCAGATGCGCACATGATTGATATTGAAACTAGACTTGAAGGACATGCGATTTTTATGACTTTTGTGTACACTGACCCTATTGTGAGACATCGAGACTTGGTCTGGTTATATTGGTGAAATTAGAGACATTTATTCAAATGGACGGATGGGTGTTTGGTGGAGAGGTTAAAGATATGAATTTAGTGATAAGAGACATGAATAAAGGCATGTCAGATGTGAGAGTTAATGTTGCTTGCTTGGAGAAAGAGTTTGAAGGAATGAAGACGAAATCTGAGAGAACATGAGATGCATGTATGAGTGAGGTGTGCTGTTTGAGGAATGTGGTGGTTTGTGGGTTTGGTATGACCATATTTTGCTACTACTACTTATTTGCATAGTTATGTTATATAATCATAAGTCAGCCTTTATGTTTTATGTAACTTAGCCATAATGTTTTTATTACGCATCCATATTTAAAACAAAACTCGGCCATAAATAAACCAAAGCTCAACCATAATTAAAACAAAACTCAGCCATAAAACATTTTCATAGATTAGTGTGTTAGTTGGTACAGTCTACATAATGTCATAGCAAAGAGCATCAAAATAATAATACATCTTCACAACTCCCTTATGTCCCTAAACACGCTCATCGGCTTAAACTCGCGGAAGAACAACTCCACCTCTTTGATCCAGAAACAACGGTTACACATGTTATCACCTTTACTGTTCTCAATAAACCAGAAGACCCAATCTATGTCCAAAAATAGGAACACATTGGCAACTGCAGAACAATGGAACAACGGTTGAGATAAACTCGTCCCTCTTTGTGTGAAACTCGTCACCATGCTACAAATCCCATCCCCATTTCACAGATCACACTACTTCCCCAATACTTTTAGCTTATTCCCTTGTAAAACGAGCAAGAAACTCCTCATCATCTCAAATATTTTCTGAGTCATTGCGTATGTATACACAGCGTGCTCATTTCATGCATCCGCTGCACTCTTCATGAGAGAAATTCCATCTTCTTGAAGGTTAAATGTGAAGAAAATTTGTACACCCTTGATATAAAGTGTGCTTGGGTTTCCTCAGCGTAGAAAGTTTTCAACAACGAAGGAGGCATATTGACTCCCCAGGGAAATGATAACACATCAAAAAAGGGTATACCCTACGCCGATTTGTTTACGTCTTCATCGCCTTTCACAATGATCTCAGAATATAGAGATCTGTGAAGGAGTTACCGGCCACACGTTCAACCACTAACACTTGAATTTCTTCAGGCATTTCAAGAATAAAGAAATGTTTTATTTTCTCTCAAATATGTTAGTTTTTTAATAGTTCGGTCGGTATAGAGAGGGGTGAAACGGATTTGAAGATAAACAATTATTGTGTATAAATACAAAGGTGTTTGTGTTTATGAATTTTGTAACTCACCCGTAAAGTAAACATAACTCAACCATCAAGAGTAAATTAAATCGCGACGTTTCATTTTGGGCGGGAATTTTAATCCACAACGTAATACAAAAAAGAATTAAATCCAAAACTCAGCCGTAAAGTAAACGTAATTCAGCCGTAAATAGTAAATTAAATTGCAACGTTTCATATTTTGGGGCAAGAATTTTAACTCATAACGTTACGTGTTTCAATATTATCCGAGTCCTTCCAAAACTCAGCCGTAAAGTAAAAGTAACTCATCCATCAAGAATAAATTAAATTGCATTGTTTCATATTTTGGACGGGAATTTTAATTCACAACGTAACACAAAAACATTCAAATCCAAAACTCAACCTTAAAGTAAACGTAACACAGCCGTCAAGAGTAAATTTAACCGCGACATTTCATATTTTGGGCGTGAATTTTAACTCACGATGTTAGTGTTTCAATATTAGCCGAGTCCTTCCAAGACACAGCCGTAATTTAATTGTAACTCAGCCATCAATAGTAGTTTAAATCCAAAACTCAGCCGTAATTTAACTGTGACTCAGCCGTCAAGAGTAAATTAAAATCCATAAGTCAGTCGTAAACTAGACGTAACTCAACCGTTATACAAGAAACACTAAAATCCGTACAAAACTTTTACATTGGACAAGTTTTGACATTATGCCCACTCTGTCAACAACGAGAACATGTGTGTTCTTTCCTAGGATGTTTGTTTTCAAGTGCAACTTCTAAAGCAAATTTCATCCTATTTTTCTTAGGCCTTCCTGGTTGTTGACAAAAAAGCGGGGGCAACCAAGGTTGGTTAGCCTTGTTTTCTGAAAATTCTTGCGCTAAATCATCCGGCATGATCGATTCAGCAAATGCGCTCACCATATAAGCTCTGTAATAGTAAGGACTGCACATGGATATACGACAAACATTCCAGTACTCGGCAGCTGCGATTGCGTGCATACATGGTAATTTCTCATGTTCGAAACGCCGACATGTGCACTTTCTCCCTTCCAAGTTAACAACATGAAAAGACTCCCCAAAAGATTCAATTGTAACTTCAGTGTGATGAGCATCAATCCTTTGTACCGTCAAAAGTCTGGCGGTAGTAATACGACCCTATTATAAATACAGAATAAAAAACGTTACGACTGACTTATGAACCATTAGCTTGGTTTATGAACTTTTATGGCGGACGTATTAACTGTTCTGGGAACCAAAATTCGCACTGTCAATTTCTGTAATCGGAGGAAAGCTAAAAAACGTAACTTTCCCTAAGGTCCCGGATTTCTTCTGAGCCTACGACAAGTGATATAATTATGAATAACAAAATGTAAAAGAATCGAATATGAATTGCGAGTAAAAGAAAGATCTTATTGAATCATCTTCGCGTAAGGACGCTGCGTTGATACAACAGGTTTTAAGACCTCCGGCCACAAGAGCTGTTGGCGTATTCCTAGTTCTAGCACCTAATCCCTTAACCTAGTTCGAGTCGCAGCTTGATAACAAAAAGAAAATTTCTAAAACTCTTTCTAAGTGCTAAGTTGCAGATATTTTTGTGTGTGTGAGTGTCCCTCTCCCTTTCTTCGTTTATATAGGTCTTCAAGGTCGGTCTTCTTTCCTTTTCTGCCCTCGATTCGAGTTTATCCTTCTGCGGAAATTTTCCTTATCTTCTCGTTTTCCATAATTATCTCGGAACTTTGACATTTATCTTCTGCGGATATTCGGTAGACCATCATTATAATTGGGCTCATTCTCTTGTACAACCATAAGTGGGCTTTTATCGTGTTGTAGACCCTTTCGAGCCGTTTTACGATTAAGCGATTTTTACGATTTATTTTGGAGAAATCGTCCCTCGTATGATTTCACTATATTGGCTCTGCAAAATAGTAGACCAATTTGTATAGTCGAGATAACATTAGTGTTTAAGTTAATTGTTGTCATTTTATATGTTTGATTCGGACATTTTACGAGAAAACTAATCTTTGCAATTTTTATCGTAAATTTTCAATGGAAACTCCAATTGAGACGAAACAAGAAACATCCAAGTTAAGATTCAACAAAGAGAGTGATGAAGAGGACACCGTCTAGTCGACCGGCGACTAGACTCGGTGACTAGTCTAATCTCCCATGGGCGATTAGACTTGGTCATGAGTCTAATCGCCCATTGGCGATTAGACTTGGTGATGAGTCTTATCGCCCATGGGCGATCAGACTTGATCATGAGTCTAATCGCCCATGAACAATCAGATGCGATCTTGAGTCCAATCGCCCATGGGCGATCAGACTTGGTGATGAGTCTAATCACTCATGGGTGACCAGACCTTGATGGTGAGTCTGATCGCCCATGGATGACCAGACCTTGATGGTGAATCTGATAGCCCATGGACGACCAGACCTTGACGGTGAGTCTAATCGCCCATGGGCGACCAGACCTTGACGGTGAGTCTGATCGCCCATGGGGGACCAGATCTTGATGGTGAGTCTGATCTCCCATGGGCGACCAGATCTTGATGGTGAGTCTAATCGCCCACGCGCGACTTGGTTTTTTGTTCGTCTAGTCACCCGTGGGTGACCAGACCTTGCCAAAGTTCTATTCGCCCACGGGTGACCAGATAGGGAAGTGACTCGGTTGTTCCCTCGATTTCATCTCTTGATTTGTTAGCCGGAACGAGATGGGTTAGACAATGAGGTTTTTGTCATGACCCAATTCAGACCCACAAATTTCAGGCACAAGGTATTTTCTTATAAATACCCGTATTCCCAACCTTGTTTTCTTTACCTATAAACAAAGAAAAAGAGTTAAGGAAAGAGAAGTTAAGTTAAAAAGAGAGTGATGGGAAAATTTTGCAGAGATTGAGTCGCCACAGCTCGCCGCCGGAGACACCACACGTAGAGACCTCACCGACCTCGTCCCCACCGTTCGCAGCCGCATATAACCCCATAAAACCGCCATGCATTTAAGCTTAGTTTTGTTCATTTAGTAAATCTGCCATATATTCCTAAACATGAGGAATTTCACGCATGCAAGGCCACCATCGTGTTCCCTCTCGTTGAGGCAAAGCCCTAGCCGCCAACCATGCCGCAATCGGAGCCCAGACAAAGCCGCACGTGCCTCCAAAAGATTTGTCAATCGAGCGTGTGTATTCCATTTTCTTCCTCCATAAATCACCGAAGCCGCCGCCATAAATCGTCGACGCCACCGCCATAAATCGTCGACGCCGCCGCCTTTGTTGTTCGCCGCCGCTGGTGACTTGGAAAACTTGACCGAGTCGACTAGGTTAGTCAACTCGGTGACTCGGTTAACCATTTGGTTTGACTAGTTTAAAATTATTTCGATTGGTTAGGGTAAACCAGACGATTAAAACTGATTATATTTCGGTTAGGTTAAACCGGTTAGGTCAAAAGTTGATTCTGGTCAAGGAATGACCGGTTGACCTTTGACCAGTGGGTTGACTTTTCCGTAAACTTTGACTAAACCTGTTTTTACAGCTTAAAGGCCATTCTGACTCAGAATTTGGCCTTGATTTCAGATTTGAAGTCTATTTGAGCAGTTGGAGTTCACAGACACCACATTTTCACATTTCTAAGGTGAGGGTTTATTTCCGAACTTCTCGTTCGTGGCTTAGGATTTTGAATTACTATATTTTATTTCTAATATGTTCCATCTATGTCAACTTTGCTTGTTCCATTTAGAAGTGTTTTATACACATATATAGTTATGTAAAGATGTTAATAAGATGTTAGCCGAATACAAAGATGTATTCTGTAGGCCAGCCAGTGACCAGTAGATTTGGTGTGGATATGTCGCGGCACAGCCAAGTCGACCTATTGTGCCAATGCTTTAAGGTCGATAAATCGTCTACGGGCGTGTGGTATCGAGCACTCTCAGGCGGTGTTTTTAGCCTATTAGTAGGCAGCGAGTACACATGATATAAACTATTTATTACCAGTTTTAGGCCATGTTCTAGGCTCTATTTAGGATCTATTATATGTGTCTAGGTTATGTTTTAGAGTATTTACAGGTCCAGGGACATTTTGGAGATAAATGGAGATACTTGGAGCTTTTAGAGCATTTAGAGGAGAAAAATTCGTAGCTGACTATTGGAGGAGTCGAAGTACAAGCCTGTCGTCGATCGACGACCAAACCTTGGAATCGATCAATGATGAAAGACTAAGGTCGATCGATGCTGCACAATTGCCATCGATCGACGCCCAACGCGCCGACAACCGACTGAAAAGCCCAAGTCTAGAAGACAAAAGACAAGAATACCCTGGACGAGTTTTGACCTAGATTTTAGGGTTTCAATATTTATGTTCATGTATTGAGAGCATGCAAGGTGTGTTGTGCGTTAGTGTGGTGCAATTACAACACACATAGATTTATAGTTATAGGTTTTAGGGGAGAAGATTCATAACTCCTTAGAGAGATTTGTATTGGAACCCCAGTATTTATCTATGCATTCTATTCAGATTATTATTCTTTCTTTGATTATGTCTGAGTAGTCATCAACTAGGTTTAGGGTTGTATGATAGAAATCATGGATTAGCCCAAAAGTAGGATTGCTAGCTAAGTCAATATCCATCAATTGAGTTGTGCTTAATGCTTGCATTCTAGAGTAGCTAACTAGGATCTCGAAAGTAGGACATGGACGACTACAAGAGTAGGTTCTGTGCCAGAACAGACCACAATGAACTAGGCTGTTAGGCACATGCGAGAGCTTGTCTAACTAGCCTGGTGAACTTATCAAATCTCATTCACATTTCCTTCTGATTTCACCGTGGATCGACAACAGGCCTTCGCCGGTGATTGACGGTCTTTCCTTTGGCTCGCATACAAGAGTTGGAGTTAAAAGGGTCAGAATAGTTAACATTTGAGTTCCACTATATTTGCATATCTATGCTTCCTATCCACTATAATCTATTAAATTTGAAACCTTAGATCTACCATATTAACATTTACATCAAGTTAGTTTATTAGAATATTTCCATATTTACATCATTTCCATATTTGCATTATTAGCATATTTTCATATTGCATCTCTATTTATTGAAAAGAAAATATTTCCTTAACTCATTGTTTGCCAATCTATATATATATATATATTCACCTAGCTTAATCTTTAGGAATAAGAAATCTATTGTGTGCCATTGCTCTCTGTGGATTCGATCCTTAAGTACTACACATGATCTCTTTTGGCAAGAGTACTATTTGTGTGTTAAAGACTATGGTTAATTTAATAGTGATTTGTTTAGGATATTTCCTGCTAGAAAAACTAAAACACGCACGTCAAATTTGGCGCAGTTGTCGGGGAGCATTGATCGCCATTAGATTTAATTTATAGGATTTAGTCTAGGTCTGTTACTACATTAAAGTTACTAAATTTTTATTTTCCTTGTTTTTCAGATGCATGCAAAGACACACCAGGAGCAATAATGGACAAGAACTACTATTCTCAGACCCCTACTTAATCGAACGTACGATACGAAAAGAGAGACAACACGCATCGATCGACAGCAACAACTCTGCGTCAACCGAAACATCTTTTCGAACTTTATCGACCGACATCAGAACTCGAGCATCAACCGACACTGATCACACACCGACGAGCGACAACATATTACTCGCATCGATCGACAGAAGCCGACGAGTTTAGATGGTTGCTACGTTGGTTTTGACTCGGAATGAGGATGGAAACCTGCATGACCAGGATGGTCATCTGTGTAATGTAGAAGGTCAAGAGATTGAGGAGAGAACCGAAGCTGGACAGGTGCACCAGCTCATCGCACTAATTGATGATGATTTTTGGGTAGAATTGAAGAAGGAAAAGCTACAAGCAGAAAGAAGCCATTCACATAGACATCGATCGACACTCGCAACCACATATCGATCGATACAGCCTGTGGAGTTAGCAGAATTTGGAAAAAAATTGAACATCGTTCGACGCATTGGTAGTAGAATCGATCGAAGGTGCCCAGCAGAAAAACAGGTTCCTTTTCCAAAGATCACGAATATGACACCTCCGGAGCAGAAGATGGGTACATCAGAGCCTATGATGGCTGATAAAACTGCTAAGGATCACCCGAGCAAGAAACAGAGGATTGTTCTAGAAAAGAAAAGTGACCCTAGAAAATTTTTGGTGCCATGTCTGATCAAAGGCCACAAGTTTCCCAACGCCCTCTGTGATACTAGATCATCAGTGAGCATTATACCAAGAGCTATGTCAGAAAAATTGAACCTGAAAGTGGAGCCTTCCAGTGATTCTTTCATCTTTGTGGATTGCTCCAGAGTGGATTCAAGAGGTATTTGTAGAGATGTCCCACTACAAATTCAGGATGTCTTAGTCCCGATACACTTCCATGTGATGGATATCCAGATCAATTGGAATTCTTCCTTGTTACTTGGAAGAGCTTTCATGGCTACCGTGGGAGCTATCTGCCACATGAGGACAAACAAGTTGTGCCTTTCCTTGATCGATCATAATGTCTATTATGAAATTTATAAGAATAAACATGCCCTCATGAAATTGAGTGATAATGCAGAACTTGTGGCCACATGTTTTTGCGATTATGACTTCGATGAAGAGTCGGAAGATGGAGCATCGATCGACACCCAGCCTAGAACATCGATCGACACGTTTGCAGGTCAGCAATCGGTCGACACCCACCCATTTGTTATCGATCGAAACTCATACTCCAGAACCGGTCAACGCCTACCACAAAAAAGGTGATTACAACACAACCTACCCCGAGTACGAAGAGGACTACAGAGAAGAAAAGATGACCGAGTACCGTGGTATTGCTATAGAAGAGGGTGGTGTTTTCATATTTCCCATAGATTCGGGAATTCGACATCGTTCGACGGCGACCCTACGCCATCGATCGATACTGACCACGAAGCAGAAACCGAAGTAGATTCAGCTGCAGAACGCGAGAAGGAATATGGGTTATTTACAACCAGATGAGTTTAGTATTATGAGAGATCCTGACGGTCACCTAAGAGCTATGGATGGCAGACTACTTAATGTCACAAGGGAAGATGTTGCAGACATTCTTGCCATGGCTAATGGAGCTGGAAACCTTTTCGCGCAACAGTCTGATTATCTAGCATCGATCGACGGTCACCATACACCGTCGATTGACACACGTCCAGTATGCGATGGATACGATGAAGATTACAGAGATGAAGAGACAGATATTGGTAACCTTAGACCAAATGAGTTTGGTATTTTCAGAGACCCTGAGGGACATGCACGTGCTATTGATGGTAGACTCCTACATTTGTCCAAGGAGGATGTAGCAGATTCCCTTATTCTGGCTAATGGATCGGATAATATATTTGGACAGCAGCAGAGGCCATCGATCGACACAGCCATCCAGACATCGATTGATATTGAGGAGCAGAGACACGAGCCGATCCGTACTAATCCAAACACTGTCAAGCCACCATCATTCGACACGGCCATACGGACATCGATCGATTGGCGTTACGTTCAAGGTACGAGAGCCTTTGATACTGAAGGCAACAAACTTTTCTACTGGGAAAATAAAGATGAGTATGGCATCTATAGAGATGAGTATGGTAATGCACGAGCTACAGATGGAAGGTTAGTGAATGTGCAAGCTGATGACATTAGAGCAGTTCTATGGAGAGCTAATTTGTTTGAGCAGAGCTACATTTGTTTACCAGAACATGCAGCAAGGGTCACTATGTCTAAGAAGGATCAACAGACATACATCAGAGAAGAGATTGATGATATTGTGAATGCGATCTACAGAACTCAAGATATGTCACTGGATGATTTTTACAAGAGGTTGGATGATGTCTACTATCCTATAGACACCTGCCATACCGGTTTGACTGCACGCATGGATGAGATGAAGCAAGAGCTGGATACTGTTCAGAGACGGTTTGCGATTGGGGTAGAAAACCGAGCATCGATCAACGACAACAACATTGCATCGATCGAAACTGAAGGACACAAACAGAAGACAGCAGAAGAAACAGAACTAGAAGATCGGTTCGATGAGATTGCATTTTTCTCAAAGCCTGATGAAGGAAGATATTTCTCAGCAATTGGAGGATTTATCAAAGACTACAGCTGCTAGACTTAGGATGCTACAGCACAGTATTGAGAAACTAGAAACATGAATGCATTCAATGGTCTTTTTCAGAACAGTTACAAGGAATGAGAAAACCAGAAAAGATGAGGCATTGAGGAACTTCTTCAGTACATGGTTTCAGAAGAGCAAAGAAGATGTAGACACTTATTTTCCAAGTGTTGATCCAACTTCTTACTAGTTAGAGAATTCACAATGCTGAGCTAAAGCCTATAACCAAGCGCTGAGTGGGAGGCAACCCACTGTTTAGTAAGCTTTTATTTCGTTTTTACTTATACTACTACTTATTTCGAGTTTTACTTTGTTTTATATAGACTATTTGAGTCACCATCGATCGACACATAGAGGTACCATCAGTCGACACTGGATCACGACCATCGATCGACCACACATGCCTACCATCGATCGATACTCTTCACAGAGTTTGGTATCGAGCTTTTCTACCTATCTGTTTACTTATGTTTTAATTTTTCATAACCAATCCAGGGCGGATTACATTGGAGACATTGTAATTTAAGTCTGGGGGAGGTTTGCTAATGCTATTTATGTTGTTTTGAGTTTTATTTGCTATATATATATATATATATAAGTTTTTCAAATAGTTTTATTAAGTCAAGAAGGGGACTATGATCAAGATTTATTATTGACTAACCACACTTTAGCACCATTCTTAGAAGGTTGTTGCAGAGATTACTAGAGATACCAAAGTGGATCATCCGACCACTATTTCACACTTGCTTAGAAAGTTTGAAGGAACAGAAGCTGATTTCCTACACTAATCCTGACATTGTCAGCTTGCTTTAGGGCTTGGTATACACTAGATCGGATTCCTTCTGTAAATCTATAGGTACAAGTCATTGCACCTTTAGTTCCCTTCTTTCTTTCTTTTCAGGATCTAGCTAATAGGTTAAAAGATTGAGATGACTTCCCGAGATGCAGAGGGGTAGGTAAATTACCTATGATCCTATTATTCTAATTCGGAGGAACGATCACACATCGTTGGAAGCGAGGGGTAGGTACATTACTGATGACCCCACTATTAGCCTACAACTCTGCCCAAAAAGCAAAAGAAAAAGAAAAGAAAAGAAAAAGAAAAGAAAAGAAAAAGAAGAGGAAAATCAAAAATGAGATGGCAAGATGAACTGTATCATCATCATTGTCCATTGAGTTTGAGATCTACAAAGATTCAGAGAGAAAGGGAGGAAAAGGAATCAGAGAAGACTTTGGGCCTAGTTGTTCAGATACTTGCAGAGGTAGAGTCCATGTGTCCTCGGATCGATTCTCCCAAGGTAAAGCCTACACTTTATTTTATGCAAAGAAATGAAATCAGTAGAGGGGAAAGTCAGACTAGTATTGGCTTAGTTGTTGGTAGACTGGATTTGGTTGCTATACTAGGATATAGTATATAAAGTTTCTCTGTGATTGACTTGATAGGATGTGGTTGCAATAGAGTAAGGTGACAATTATACTCAGACATTATGTGAGTCTCCACTTTTCAAACCTCTTTCACATGCTTAGTTTCTTTGAGGACAAACAAAAGGTTAAGTCATGGGGAGTTGATATAACCTATTTATTACCAGTTTTAGGCCATGTTCTAGGCTCTATTTAGGGTTTATTATGTGTTTCTGGGATATGTTTTAGAGTATTTACAGGTCCATGGACGTTTTGGAGATAAATGGAGATACTTGGAGCTTTTGGAGCATTTAGAGGAGAAGAATTCGTAGCTGGCTATTGGAGGAGTCGAAATACAAGCATGTCGACGATCGACGACCAAAACTTGGAATCGACCGATTATGAAAGACTAAGGTCGATCGATGCTGCACACTTGCCATCGATCGACGCCCAACTCGCAGACAACCGACTGAAAAGCCCAAGTCCAGAAGATAAAACACAAGAATACACTGGACAAGTTTTGACCTAGATTTTAGGGTTCTTAAATTTATGTTCATGTATTGAGAGCATGCAATGTGTGCTGTGCGTTAGTGTGGTGCTAATTACAACACACATAGATTTATAGTTTTAGGATTTTAGGGGAGACGATTCATAATTATGTAGGGAGATTTGCAACCCCAGTAATTATCTATGCATTCTATTCAGATTATTATTCTTTCTTTGATTATGTCTGAGTAGTCATCAACTAGATTTAGGGTTGTATGATAGCAATCATGGATTAGCCCAAAAGTAGGATTGCTAGCTAAGTCAATATCCATTAATTGAGTTGTGCTTAGAGTAGCTAACTAGGATCTCAAAAGTAGGACATGGACGACTACGAAGGTAGGTTCTGTGCCATAACAGACCACATTGAACAAGGATGTTAGGCGCATGCGAGAGCTGGTCTAACTAGCCTGGTCGACTTATCAAATCTCGTTCACACTTCCTTCTGATTTCACCGTCGATCGACATCAGGCCTTCGCCGTCGATCGATGGTCTTTCCTTTTGCTCGCATACGAGAGTTGGAGTTAAAAGGGTCAGAATAGTTAATATTTGAGTTTTAGTATATTTACATATCTATGCTTCCTATCCACTATAATTCATTAAGCTTAAAACTATAGATCTAGCATATTAACATTTGCATCAAGTTAGTTTATTAGAATATTTCCATATTTGCATTATTTTTATATTTGCATTATTAGCATATTTCTATATTGCATCTCTATTTCTTGAAAAGAAATATTTCCTTAATTGACTGTTTGCCAAACTATATATTTATTCATCTAGCTTAATCTTTTGGAATAAGAAATCTATTGTGTGCCATTGCTCTCTGTGGATACGATTCCTAAGTACTACACCTGATCTCTTTTGGCAGGAGTATGATTTATGTGTTAAAGACTAGGGTTAATTTGATAGTGATTTGTTTAGGATATTTATATCCTGCTAGAACAACTAAAACACACACGTCAGCGCATCTCGCTAATACCATTGTTTGTTCTTTGGGTACTTTAGGTACTGTGTTTGACAAGTGTTAGAATTAAATTATATTTATTTGGAGTTTTATGTCCGGGTCCATGGATTTCAAGATAACATCCCGTACCTCAATAAGTGACTTCCTTGTTACTCAACCCTCCTTTTCCCCTTTCTAGGTGAGACCGACGAGCATATGTGATTGTATTAGACTGGTGCTTTTGGGTGTTATAGAGCTTTTGGGCCTTTGTGCTTCAAACGTTTCCACTTTTATATATATTTCAGATTTTCATTTTTATGTTGTTATTTATATTTCGAATGTTATTTTATTTACTGGGTTTCTAGTGATGATGTTAACTTTTGAGTATTTATAAATGGAGATCTTAGATAATTATTAGTTATTATGTTATTTCAGAAGTGCAGGTGTCGTAATTTTTGGTATCAGTGCGAGGTTCTGTCCTGGTTCCAACCGGAGATGGCGAATTGCTGGGACGCGATTTTAATCGGTTTAAATGATTTTCAAAATATTTATGGCGATTTGGGAAATTAAAAAAATAATAAAAAATGGCACCATATTGTTCTGTATGACTCCTTTAACCGTTTGAATTCGTTGTTCGGCAGAAGTTAACCGACTTGTTTTCCTTTCACATGCCGCCGAGGAGGAGAATTGTTTGTACTCAGACCGCTAGAACTGCTAGAGATATTGGAGATGAGCATGTGCAGCCCGCAGCTCCACCGAATTATCAGGCCGCTTTGAGACAGATGGAACATGACGTAAATAGACAGGCAGCTCAACAGGCAGTTCATCAGGCCACCCAGGAGGCTGCCCGGGCACTGCACATTAGGTCGCTCGACTCATCGCTGCAATTCAGCAGGATTAGCAGATTTCACATGGTCCTTAGTTTCAGGTACAACAGAGTCTGTAGATTCAGGTGCAGCAGGTTCCATCAGTTCAGGTTCAGCAGGACCTGGTAAATAGGTTCCCCTTCCTCAGTTTCCATTGCAGCATGTCCCGGTTCAGCAGTTCGCTCAGGGTATCCAGATTCCACCGCCACCACCACCATATCCGGAGGTTTACCCTGGTTATGATGAGAGGTTTTACAGACTGATAAGTCATATCGGGAACATGGATATGGAGCATTTTGGAGGAACAATGGAGCCTACAGATGCACAAGATTGGAAGCTAAGTCTGCAATAGAAGTTGGAGATTATTGAGTGTCCACCAAAGTTGTCACTAGATTGGCTATGCAGTACCTGCGTATAGATTCACTAGTGTGGTGGGAGGGGATACGATTGAGCCACGTTGGGACTGGCATGCTTACTTTTGCATACTTTATTTGGGAGTTCGATAGGAAGTACTTTCCGAAAGAAACTATGGTTAGGAAGAAGAGAAACTTCGATCATGTAAGCCAGGGTAACATGACTATCAGAGAGTATGAGGTTAAGTTTAGTCAACTTCGCAGATTTTCTGGAGGTGGCATTTCCAAGGAAGACCTGATCAAGAAGTTTTTGGATGGGATGCGAGTAGAGATTCGCAACAGGTGTCGTGTCGTCACTTACGGCAGATTGGAATATTTGGTGGAGAAAGCTGCTGAGCAGGAGGCAAGTTTGGCAGGAGATCATAAACTTTGTAGAGTAGCTCAAACTAAGTCAGGAAAACCTCCAGAGTCCCATAAGAGAGAAGGGGACCAGACTGGATTACCGAGTTTTCCATGTTGTCATCACAGTCATAGCTGGCACTGTACCAGGTGTTTTATTTGTGGTCAGTTGGGACATATTGTGATATACTGTCGGATTAAGCCAGTGGATGTGCCTTTAGCCAGGCATATTGCTGCACCAGCCGCACCAGCAATAATTAACATGAATTGTTATGGCTGTAACCAGCCGGGTCATATCTTGAGAGACTGCCCGAGGAGGGGCAATGCAGAACTTCCACAACCATCCAAGCGTTTAGCCATCGCTTCATGTGTGTTTGCGGTAAGAGATGCCTAGGGAGCTAAGACAATATGGGTATTTATCTTTATCATACTTGTTGTGTTATACTACTTTGGTTTCGTGGTCATCATGTGTAGTTAGTAAATCTCGTGTAGGATCGGTATTGGTTGGAGGTGAGTCAGCTCACACCTTATTCGACACGGGAGCTTCTCACAGTTTTGTGGGTCCGCGATTGGTTAGGTCTTGGTATTTTTGGGGTGTCTTTGAACAAAAGGCTAAGCAGATCCAGACAGCCAGAACAGAGAGATTAGGAGCAGTGGGCGTTCATTGCGACGTACCAGTTATGCTTGGAGGGAGTGATTTACTTGGATACGTGACAAAGATGCATCTTAATTTCTAAGATGTTATTCTCGGGATGGATTGGTTGTCACGACATCGAGTAGTGTTGGATTGCCCAATGGCAAGAGTTCGTATCCTAGCCCGGAAGGGAAGATCATATTCCAGGGGATTCATACACACATGGGAGTTTCCATTGTCTCCATGTAGCATGCTGAGGATTTACTGGAGAGAGGAGCCGAGGGATTTTTGGTGTCTATTTCGATAGTTAAGGATGATGGTCAGCATGAGTTGCAAGACATTCCCATAGTTGCAGAGTATGAGGATGCTATTGAGGCTTTAAAAGGACCACCACCAGCTAGAGCGGACGTACTTACGCTTGAGTTTGGAACCAGGAGCAGCGCCGGTTTCACGAGCTCCATACCGTCTTGCACCAGAAGAGACGGCTGAGTTGAAGAAGCAATTAGAGGAACTATCGGATAAGGGTTTTATCAGACCGAGTTCTTCACCCTGGAGAGCACCAGTATTGTTTGTGAAGAAGAAAAAGGATTGGAGTTTCAGGCTTTGTATCGATTACAGAGGTTTCAACAAGATGACCATTAAGAATAAGTACCCGCTTCCGCGAATCAATGAGTTGTTGGACCAGTTGCAGGGAGCTTCATGGTTCTCTAAGATTTATTTGGCATCAAGATACCACCAGATTGCCATAGCTGAGGGGGATATGAGGAAGATGACCTTTCGTACACGATATGGACATTATGAGTTCGTGGTGATGCCATTTGGGTTGACGAATGCACCTGCAACATTCATGAAGCTTATGGATGATGTGTTTTCCGAGCATTTAGATTAGTGTGTGATTGTCTTCATCGACGATATCCTGGTTTATTCTCGGAGTAGAGAGGAGCATGCTGAGCATTAGCGGATTATGTTGGGTAAGCTTAGAGAGCGTCAGTTGTTTGCTAAGTTGAGTAAGTGCAGCTTCTAGTAGAAGAAGATTGGATTTCTTGGTCATATGGTTTCAGAAGCAGGAGTTGGTGTAGATCCAGAAAAGATGATTGCAATCTTTAGAGTGGCCGACACTTAAGACGGCAACAGAGATCTGTAGTTTTTTTGGGTTTAGCAGGATACTACAGAAAGTTCGTCAAGGTATTTGCTAGTATTGCGAAGCCGATAACGCGGCTAACAGGCAAGGACGTCAAGTTTGACTGGACAAATGATTGCTCGAGGAGTTTCACTGAGTTGAAGCGAGAACTGAAAAAGTCACCAGTTTTGGTACTCCCAATGCTGGGGGTACCATATGAGGTTTATACCGATGTGTCATGTACTGGATTGGGTTGCGTATTGATGCAGGAGGGTCAGGTCATTGCATATGCATCACGTCAGTTAAGGCATCACAAAGTCAACTATCCTAGCACGACTTGGAGTTAACAGCGGTTGTTTTTGCATTGAAGATCTGGAGGTCATATTTATATAGAGAAAATGTGAAGATTTTCACAGACCACAAGAGTCTGAAGTACAGCTTTACTCAGGCGGACTTTAATTTGAGGGAACGTAGGTGAATAGAATTATTGGCAGATTACAACTATGGGAACCGAAATGCACACCATCAATTTCCGCAAAATTAAGGAAAGTCAAGTGAACCCGACTTTCCCAGAGGCCCCAGATTATCTGCATAAACACACGAAAACGAAAAAGAAAGAGATAACATTATATTGATAGTAAGTTGCACAAAGGCATTTTATTGATTGATAAGAACAAAGCTACAGGATTTTCTGAAAAACAAAACGAGTAGAATCTAGCTAACAAAGAGTCGAATTGGACTGCTCGTTTGGTCCAACTTACCTCGGGGGCGAGTTCGACTGCTTGTTCGGTCCGATTTTCCCTGAGGTGAATTGGACTGCTCGTTCGGTCCAACTCACCTGGGGGCGAGTTGGATTGCTCATTTCATTGTTTCAATGCTTGGGAACTTTTGTCGAGATTGCGTCAAGAAAGCTTTTCTCACAAAAACTGGTAATAAATAGGCTATATCAATTGTCTGTAGTGGGAACGATTCGTAAAAAGGCAAACATTTATCAGTTGATCGCGAGATAAATCTGTTAAGCGCTGCGACCCTACCGGTCAATCACTGCACCTCTCATTTTGTTCTCGGGGATGTGATTTTGATCATCGCGGTGATTTGTTTCGAGTTAGCCTCTTTTCCACGGTAGGTGACGAGGTATCCCAGGAATTCTCCCGATGCTACTTCAAACCTGCACTTCGTGGGGTTCAGTTTCATATTGTGGAGGTTTAGCCTTCCAAAGCATTCTTGAAGGTGGGTGATATGATCTTGCTCTTCAAGAGATTTTACGAGCATATCGTCGATGTATACATCCATTGTTTTTCTGAGATGTTCGAAGAACATACGGTTCACGAGCCGTTGATAGGTTGCGCCAGCATTCTTGAGACCGAACGACATTACCATGTAACAGTAAATGCCATGATCAGTTATGAATGCAGTTTTTTCTTGATTGTCAGGGTTCATCCTAATCTGATTGTACCCTGAGAAAGCATCCATAAAGGACAAGAGTTTGTTCCCTGTCGTTGCTTCGACTAAGCGGCCGATGTGTGGCAGAGGGAAGCTATCCTTTGGACACACTTTATTGAGATCGGTGAAATCGACGCAAACCCGCCAGTTTCCGTTCTTCTTTTTGACAACGACAAGGTTAGCGAGCCAGTTGGGATACCTGATCTATGTTATGGATCCGACTTTGAGGAGTTTTTCGACCTCGTCGTTAACTGAACTAGCACGTTCTTGTCCCAACTTTTGTCTTTTTTGTTTGACGGGTTTGAAAGTTGGGTCGATATTGAACTCATAACATGTGATGTTGATGTCAATTCCTAGCATGTCTTCCGCGGTCCACGCGAACGTGTGCAAGTTCTTTTTCAAACAAGCTATGAGCTCGATTTTTAAAGGCTTGCTCAGGTTCGAGCCAATTTCAATGCAGCGGTCTAGGAATGCCTTGTCTAGGCATACTGAGACAACGGGTTTGCAAGTCGGCTCGCGTTATCCTTCCAAAGCTCTCGTTGACTCATGACTGCCAAAAGATTTCATCTTATTATGGGGGAATGTCAATGATAGACGATTTCTTTTTCTTTTTGGCTGGAATCTTCGCTGACAGATTTTTGCGTTTTAATTCTGCGGCGAAGCATACTTGCGAAACTCTCTGATCTCCTCAGATGGTCTCGATTCCGCGAAGTGTAGGGAATTTGAGACACATGTGGTATGTTGACGGGACAGCCTGCATTGAATTCAGCCATGGAGTTCCCACGATCGCGTTATATGATGTGGGTCGATCGATGACCAGGAACTCCACGATTTTTGTTATGCTGTCGGCTCTAACCGAGAGGTTGATTGTGCCGAGAGTCATGGTAGCTTCCCCCGAGAGTCCTACTACCGGGTTTGGGTCCTCCGTGATTTTGGATGGATTGATTTCCATTCTCTCGAGGGTGTTTTTGAAGATGATATCGGTTGAGCTTCCGGTGTCGACCAATATCCTTGCGACATCGATATTCTGGACTGTCAGCTCGATAACAAGGAGATCGTTGAGAGGTTTGACCGAGTTTGGTCAGGCATATCGTTTGGTCAGGCATAGCTTTTCTATGTCGTTTGGTGATTTTTCGAGTTAGAGTATCCGAACCCCCTCCTTTTAGCGCCAAACTGTGGGAACCGAAATCCACACTATCAATTTCCGTAAATTAAGGAAAGTCAAGTGAACCCGACTTTCCCAGAGGCCCCAGATTATTTGCGTAAACACACGAAAACGAAAAAGAAAGAGATAACAGAATATCGATAGTAAGTTGCAGAGGCGGTTTATTGATGGATAAGAACAAAGGTACATGATTTTCCGAAGAACAAAACAAGTAGAATCTAGCTAACAAAGAGAATCACAGAACAAAGGTGAAGAAGAATCTAAGTAAAGTTTTGAGTATGCAGCCACCTGATTTCTAGGTTCTTCTAAGTTAGCCGAGAGTTCCTAGGTCTCAATCTTCAGGCCCCCATGTGCCTTTAGGTTTAGCTCCCCTTATATATGCCTTTTGGGTCGGTTCCCCTTTTCTTTTTTTGCTCCTAGGTCAAGTTTATCGTTTCGCGGAAATATTCCTTTTTATCTCGATCTTCATCATTATCTTGGAAACTTGACATTTATCTTCTGATTTCGCGAGATTTATCTTCTTCTGCGAGTAAAGATATACCGTCATAACATTAATGGGCTCAATTTCGTATGAAATCGCAAGTGGGTCTTTAGCCGCGTTCTAGGCCTCTTAGGGCTGTACTTTGACTTAGACATTTTTATGATAACTTCAAAAGAACGTTTCTTGATACAAAGTTGATTTAACAAGGAAGTTCACACTTCTCGTATAGTTTAGACAACTATGGTGTTAAATTAACCATTCCGTTTATACGATAACCATGGACTTCATTCGGAAAACGAGTTTTCAGGGTTTCTATCGTAAAGTCCAAATGGTAACTCCAATCGAGACGAAACAAGGGGTGCATCCGTTGAGGTTCAACAGAAGGCATACGGTCCGGTCAATGTTAGGTTCAACTCACCTTAGGGGCGAGTTGGACTGCTAGTTCGGCCAACTCGCCCCCGAGGCGAGTTGGAGTGCTTGTTTGGTCCAACTTGCCCCCAAGGCGAGTTGGATTGCTTGTTATGTCTAAATCGCCCCCGAGGCGAGTTGGACTTGGTCCAACTCAGCTTGGGGGAGAGTTGGACTGCACGATTGGTCCAACTCACCCCCAAGGCGAGTTGTACTGATTCAATTTGCCTCGGGGTGAGTTGGACTGCTCGTTTGTTGATTCGATGCTCTGGAACTTTTGTTGAGATAGCGTCAAGAAAGCTTTCTCACAGAAATGCAATTTTAAACTTTGATTTCGAGATAACCGTTTTTGACCCCAACAACAACTTGGATGTTACTTATCATACAGGTAAAGCCAATTAGGTGGCATATGATTTAAGTAGGCGCATGCGCCGATGTTTTAGGAACAATTTAGGTTCAGGAGCTTGTTGGGACACCTGCTAGCCTCAGATTTTGTGTAGTTACCATAGAGGGGAGAATTTAGGCTCGAGGCGTTGGAGAAGGCAGTTCTACTCTAGAGAATACGCAAAGCTCAGGATAATGATGAGGCTTTACGTAACCATATCGAGATCGAGAGTATTGGATATCACACAACTTCGAGTTGGACGTTCAAGTACGGCAACCGATTATGTGTGCCAGATGATAACTGAAGGAAGAAGATCTTACAGCAATCACACCACTCGAGTTTTTCTATCCATCCAGGAAATACGAAGATGTACAGAGATCTGAAGCACTATTACCATTGGTCTTGTATGAAGAAGGATGTTGCTTCATTTTTATCGCAGTGTTAGACGTGTCAGATGGTTAAGGCTGAGAATCAGGTGTGTTGTGGGTTATTACAGAACCTGCCATTGCCAGAGTGGAAGTGGGACATGGTGACAATAGTGGGAAATGGTGACAATGGATTTTGTGATGGGGTTGCCGAACACCTCAGGAGGGAAAATTCTATTTGGGTAATCGTGGATAGACTCACTAAGTCATCCCATTTCCTGTCAGTAAAGAAGACGGACATAGCTTATCAGTTGGCGCAAACTTACATCAGCAAGATTGTGAGGTTGCATGGTGTTCATGTCATCATTGTATCAGATCGTGACGCGAAATTCACATCTACATTTTGGAGAGCCATTCAGAAGGCGCATGGGACCAAGGTCCAAATGAGTACAGCTTACCACCCGCAGACAGATGGTCAGTCGGAGAGAACTATTCAGAGTTTAGAGAATATGCTTAGGTCTTGCGTCTTAGATTGGGAAGGAAGTTGGGTGAAATATCTACTACTAGCCGAGTTTGCATACAACAACAACTATCATTCAAGAATTAAGATGGCGCCGTATGAGGCTCTTTATGGTAGGCCTTGTTGTACACCACTTTGTTGGACATAAGTGGGGGAGCGACGTGTCATAGAACCAGCAATGGTTGGAGACACGGCAAAGCAAGTTGAGATGCTCAAGGTTTGGCTTAAGGAAGCCCAGACCGCCAGAAGAGTAATGCAGATAAGCGGCATAAGGATTTGGAGTTCCAGGCTGGCGACCTGGTATACCTGAAATGAGGACGTTTCAAGGAATGATCTAAGACTCGGAAGCTAAAGAAGCTTGAACAGAGGTATATGGGGCCATATCCTATTGTGGAGTGGATTGGAGCAGTTTCTTACAGATTGGATTTATCATGAGAGTTCTCAGACTTCCATGATGTGTTCTATGTGTCTGTTTTGAGGAAGGTCGTGAGAGATCCATATCTCATTTTGCAGCAGATGCCAAACGACCATGGGAAAGATTTGTCTGCACCTTGTCAGTTAGTGGAAATTTTGGATCGGCAAGTGAGAACGGTTCAGGGTATGATGACCATGTTGGTCAAGGTTCGTTGGGAGAGAGATAGGATCCAAGAGGAGTCATGGGAGTCCGAGCCCCAATTAAGGATTTGATTACCCGGAGCTTTTTCGGGATGTTATTGGACAGTCAGCTGATGACTCGAATTCGAGGTTGAAATCCTTGTTAATGGGGGAGACTTTTCATGACCCAATTTAGACACAAAAGAATCAAGCCCATACCCATTCCCACAGGCCCAAGGTATTTTCTTATAAATACCCATATTCCCAGCCTTATTTTCTTCACCTACAAACAAAGAAAAAAAGTTAAGAAAAGAGAAGTTAAGTTAAAGAGAGAGTGATGGGAAAATTTTACAGAGATTGAGTCGTCAGAGCTTGCCCCAGAACCCCCACACATCGAGACCACACCAACCTCATCCTCATCGTTAGCATCCGCAAAAATTTTTCATGTATTTAAGCTTAGTTTTGTCTGTTTAGTAAATGTCACATATCTTCCTAAACATGGCGAATTTCGCGCATATAAGGAAAACATCGTTTCTACTCATCAAGACGAAGCCATAGCCGTCGTGATGCGTTAGTGACCCATCGCAGGCCACCCTGCACAGTGTGACTCCTCACAGGCTATCACAGCCAAGTCGGAACCCCTCACACCGGCACGCACCCACTGCAGTGGTAATCAACTCCAACCCGTCCTCGATCAATCCGCACCATCACAGAATATTGGATTAATCGATAGGTTGTTGGTGAGGGTCGAGTATCGAACCCCCCACCCTTTATCAGCAATCTGTTAGGAAAGCTGACAACCAGTTGAGCTGCAGCTCAATTGGTTGTCAGTGATCCTAACAGATCGCTGATAAAGGGTAAGGGGTTCGATCCCCCGAGCCAACAACCTATCGATTAATCCAATATTCTGTGATGGTGCGGATTGATCGAGGACGGGTTGGAGTTGATTACCACTGCAGTGGGTCCGTGCCGGTGTGAGGGGTTCCGACTTGGCTGAGATGGCCTGTGAGGAGTCACACTGTGCAGGGTGGTGTGTAATATCCGCTAACGCATCATAAAAGTTAACTTTTATGATGCGTTAGCAGCCATCGCAGCCGCCCTGCACAGTGTGACTCCTCACAGGCTATCACAGCCAAGTCGGAACCCCTCACACCGGCCCGCACCCACTGCAGTGGTAATCAACTCCAACCCGTCCTCGATCAATCCGCACCATCACAGAATATTGGATTAATCGATAGGTTGTTGGCTCGGGGGATCGAACCCCTTACCCTTTATCAGCGATCTGTTAGGATCACTGACAACCAATTGAGCTGCAGCTCAACTGGTTGTCAGCTTTCCTAACAGATCGCTGATAAAGGGTGGGGGGTTCGATACTCGACCCTCACCAACAACCTATCGATTAATCCAATATTCTGTGATGGTGCGGATTGATCGAGGACGGGTTGGAGTTGATTACCACTGCAGTGGGTGCGTGCCGGTGTGAGGGGTTCCGACTTGGCTGAGATGGCCTGTGAGGAGTCACACTGTGCAGGGTGGCTGCGATGGCTGCTAACGCATCACGTCGACAATGCAGAAATGGGACCCTGAACGAATATGCACGCGCCTCTAAATGATTCGTCGATCACGCATGTGCATTCCACGCGCTGCCGCCGGAAACCGACGCCGCAATCTCCGCTGTCTGCCGCCCTTGCCCTCTGCCGTTGCCGCCAGTGACCTTTCTAGTAAGCCACCGCTAACCTCCGCGTTCCCCCCCATGACTGGTGCCCGTGACTCGGCCGAGTCGACTCGGTGGTTCAACTTAGTGACTCGATCAACCGGTTTGCTTGAATGGTTAAATTGATTTCGAATTAGTTAGGGTAAATTGAACGGGTAAAATTTATTAGATTTTGGTTATGTTACACCGTTCGGTTAGGTCAAAATTGATTCTGGTCAAGGGTTGACCGGTTGACCTTTGACTAGCAGGTTGACTTTTCCCTAGACTTTGATCAGACCCGTTCCTAACCCTTAAAAGGCCATTTTGACTCAGATGTTTGCTATGATTTCAGATTCGCAGTCTATTTGAGCTGCTTGAGTTCATAGATATCACTTTTCCATATTGCTATGGTGAGGGTCTATTCCCGAACTTCTCGTACGCAACTTAGAATTTCAAAAAATATATTTTATTTCTAATATGTTCTCTCTGTGTGAAATCGAGTATGTCATTGGTTGTTTAGTTATTTAAGTTCTTTGCTTAAACCAGAACTAGGGTGTTAGATGATTCAGCATTGATTGTTCCATTGAATTGTTATATATACATATAGTTATGTAATGATGTATTTGGGATATTAGCCAAATATAGAGACGTAATTCTATAGGTCGGCCAGTGACCAGTAGATTTGGTGTGGAGATGCTGTGGCACAGCCTAGGCAACCTGTTGTGCCAAGGCTTCGTGTTCCATAAATCATCTATGGGTGTGTGGTACCGAGCACTTTCTAGGTGGTGTTTTTGGCATGTTAGTGGGCAGCGAGTGTGCACCTCGCTAGGACCATTGTTTGTTCTTTGGGTACTTTAGGTACCGTGGTTGATATGTATTAGAATTAAATTATATTTATTCAGAGTGCTATGTCTAGGTCCATGGATTTTTGGATAGCATCCCACACCTTACTGAGTGACTCTCCTGTTACTCACCCCTACTTTTTCCCCCTTCTAGGTGAGACTGACGAGCAGGATTGATTATACCGGGTTGGTGCTTTTGGGTGTTTTGGGATTTTGGGCCTTTGGGCTTCAAACGTTTCCACTTTTATATATATTTCGCACTTTCATTTTTATGTTGTTATTTAAATTTCAGATGTTATTTTATTTACTAGGCTTCCAGCGTGGATGTTGACTTTCAATTATTTATAAATGGAGATTTCGGATGATTATTATTTATTACGTTATTTCAAAAGTGCGGTTATTGCAGTTTTTATGGACAATCTCTCGGTGGATGCGAAGAGAAGAATTTGGTTCTGAATTGGGAGAAAGGCCACCTTATGGTCACTGATGGGATTGTTCAGGAACACAAAGTTTCAACAGCTGGTATGGAGGTAGTCAAAGCTAAAATTGAGGTCATGACAAGCTTGCCAGCGCCTACTAATGTGAAAGATGTAAGATTTTTTCTGGGACATGCTGGTTTCTACAAGAGATTCATAAAATACTTAGTAAGATTGTTAGACCCCTTGCACCTCTCCTTTGCAAAGAAGTCAAGTTCGACTTCTCCCCAGAGTCCCTTAAGACTTTTGAAGAGATCAAGACAGCTCTGGCAATAGCTCCCATTGTGTAAGCTGCAGATTGGAGTTTACATTTTCAATTAATGTGCGACGCAAGTGATTTTGCTGTAGGAGCAGTACTTGGTCAGAAGAAAGACAAGAAGCTTCATGTTATCTACTATGCAAGTAGAACACTTGATGACGCACAACGAAATTATGCAACTACAGAAAAGGAGTTATTAGAAGTGGTATTCACCTTCGAGAAATTTAGCCCCTACTTGGTCGGTTCTAAGGTGATTGTCCATACTGACCATGTTGCCCTAAAGTACTTGATGCAGAAAAAAGATGCAAAGCCAAATACATTTTACTTCTCCAAGAACTTGATATAGAGATCAAGGATAATAAAGAGGTAGAAAATGGAGTTGGTGATCATCTTCTACCGATCAGGATTGAAGATGACGTCCATATTGATGATTTAATACCCACTGAGGATGTCTAGACTCTACACTTATCGGTAATGTGCATATGATATCAGATACAGCGCCGATCGACACCGGGTAAGCAATGATCGACACCTTCGAAGCAGTATCCGTCTTCAGACAAAGAGAAGCGTCGATCGACACAAAGATTATTGTCGCTCGACATCTAATGCAAACAGAACTGGTTTCTCGCTGTGGTAGAAATTCAAGTGTGGGGGATGTGCATGGTCCCCATGACTAACTCAGATATACCATGGCACGCCAAAATAGTAAATTTCCTTGCTGCTGAGGTAGATCCAGATAATTTCAGAAGTTATGCCAAAAAGAAATTTCTAAGAGAGATTCAGATACCACTGGGACGAGCCTTACCTCTATAAATATTGTGCTGGTAGTATATACAGACGTTGCATGGCGCAGAATCTGAGGTTTCAGATATCCTATTCCACTGCCATGGAACCGAGTATGTTGCCATTTTGCAACTTTCAAGACAGTGTCCAAGAGTCTTCAATCAGGTTTCTCGTGGCCTATAATGTTTTGAGATGCTCAGTCCTTCATATCTCATTGTGATCACTTCCATAGAAGAGGAAAAATGAGCAAAAGACACAAAATGCAGCAAACTTTCATACTCGAGGTAGAAGTTTTCGATTTCTGGGGCATTGATTTTATAGGTCCTTTCCCTTCTTCTTTTGGGAATAATAAATCCTGGATTCTGTTGACTATGTGTCTAAATGGGTGGAAGTGTATATGATTCTGATGTTGTCTTAAAGATGTTCAAAAGCATCATCTTCCCTTGATTCAGAGTTCCTCGGATGGTCATAAGCAATGGTGGTACTCACTTCATCAAGAAAGTGTTTGAGAAGCTGCTAAAGAGGAATGATGTTCATCATCGAGTGGTTACTCCTTATCATCCTCTGAACAGTGGACAAGTAGAAGTTTCAAACCATCATATCAAAGAAATCATGGAGAAGATAATAACAAGAAGAAGGAAAGATTGGTCTATGAAGCTGGATGATGCACTCTGGGCCTACAAGAATGCATTTGAAACACCATTTGAGACTACACCGTTTCACATACTTTAGGGGAAATCATGTCACCTTCAGTGAATTTAGAGCTTAACGCATCATGGGCTGTAAAACTGACGAATTTCGACATCAAGTCTGCTGCAGAAAGGAGACTGATACAGCTGAATGAGTTACATGAGATTAGGTATCATGTTTACGAGAGCTCAAAGATGTACAAGGAAAGAACAAAAGAGTATCATAATAAGAAGATCATCTCTAGGTATTTCGAGGAAAGAACAAAAGCCTATCATAGTAAGAAGATCATTTCTAGGCATTTCGAACCCAATGACCAGGTACTTATGTATAAATCTCGTTTAACATTATTTCCTAGAAAATTGCGTTCTCGTTGGTCAGGTCCCTTTACCATCAAAGAAGTCAGACCCTATGGATCCATTGTCCTGTTTAACTTAAAGGGAGATGAGTTCATAGTAAACAGACAAAGGGCGAAACACTATTTAGAAAAACTAGACATTCCAGATAGTCAAACTATGCATTTTGGTATACCAACGACTGATTGATCAGATATCTCAATCGAGGAGTAAAGGAGCTGACACTGCTATATTACTCGATTAAGGAGGTGGTTGATCCCCTGTTTCCTGTAGCGCCCGTAGACCATGTGGCCACCTTAGAGGCTGTTTTTGCTGAGCACTGGTCTCTTTGAAGACCAAACAGTTTACTTGGAAGAGTTCGAAGAAGAAGTCAGTTGGGAGTCTTCTCACACCAATCTTCCAGCATTTCGAGATTCATTTGGATAATATCACTGTCAGGCGTGAGAGGTCTTTTATGGATGAGGCCCATTTGGGGAGTGCACAATGGCCAAAACACAGTCGTATTTGGTCATTCGTTGACTAGGCAAGTCCGCACTTCATCGAGCTACCCAACAAGGGTGTCATAGACATCGGAGGTAACCCCTCCATACTCGGATTCACTCCTGATCCCCTGCTCCTTGTTACTGTCCCGGTTAGACTCTGCAGACAAGCTGGAACTCGTGCTCCTGCCGCACCTGTTGAGCATGATGATGCTTTAGTTGCTCGTGGTATTCCATTTGTTCACTTTCTTGAGTTCCCCCGTATTCCTGAGATACCCATCCAAGACAGTGGAGAATTCCCGTGTATCATGGTAGATGCTCTTCAGGCCATCTAGGCCAGATTTGATGCTTTATTGATGTGCAGATGCATGGTCGACCATGTATAAGGGCGAGATCACCACCAGCTTTTAAGAGTCCCGCAGAAGATCAGATGAGGAGTAATGTTGTCTTTTAACTCCTTTACTATTTATGTTTTTACTTTCAGATAGTTCAGATTTATGTCTGCACTTATTTTCCTTTATATTTCCTATGTTAGACCTTGAGACTATCTATTATCTTTCTATTAACTTGTGTTTGAGTGTCTAACAGTGCTACCTCTGCTGACTGATGAATCAAATACGATCAGTCTAACAGTGCTAACTCTACTGACACTGTTTTTGGTGGTGTTAAGACACCCAAGACAGAGAGGTACGGATTTTACATCTCATTGACTAGCAAATTTAGTTTTATTTTTATAACCAATCTTAGACTGTATAACCCTGGGGAAAGTGTTGTTTAAGTTTGGGAGAGGTAATTTACTGACATTGATTTTTGTTTTCAGTGTCAGTTTAGTCGTTCAATTGAGTCAGAAATAGAGTCAGTTGGGTATGATGAACTTTTCGATTTTACTATCTGCCTACCATTATCTTGCACCATTCCTTGGTATACTGACTGTAGGGTGTACTAAATAGAAAACCCAAAATGGACCGATCTGCCAGTACCATCCACCCTTGCTGAGAATGTCTGAAAGAAACAAACCTAACCTCCAACATAATCTACTCAAGTTGTTTGTCTTGAGGATTGGCATAAAATGGATTGGATTCCTCTAGCAAGTCTAGAAAGTAAAAGTGCATGTGTTTCTGGTTCCCCTCCGTCCTCTCTTTAGCATCTAGAAAAGAAAGAAAAGAACAGAGTGGATTGTTTTCTGAGATGCAGACGAGTAGGAAAATTTCTAATGACCACATTATTCTAATTTGATTGGATGATCACACATTGTTGAAAGCGAGACTTATGAAAATTTCCTATGACCTCATTATTCGTCTAAAATTTGCAGAACTTGAAAAAGATAAAAAAATAAGAAGAGAATAAGATTGAGAGAAGAGAGAAAGAGAGAGGAAATGGATCAGAGAAGACTACTAGCGTGTTTAAATACTTGATAGGGTAAGAGTCCATGTGTTCACTGGTCGATACTCTCAAGATAAAGCCTGCACATTTATCTCAGAAATGAGGCCAGTAGAGGGGTATGTGAGATGGTGTCTACTAAGTTGTGGGCTGGATGGTTAAGTTGCTAAGCTAAGGCTAACTACAGGGATGTGCCTCTAAAGTTGGCACTGATTCGATGTGGCTTGCAACACTGTAGAGGTGATGGTAGTATTTCTAAAGAAAGGAGAGTTCCTACTTTTTTAAACCTCTTTCACATGTTTAGTCTGATGTTTTGCTTGAGGGCAAGCAAAGGATAAGTCTAGGGGAGTTAAAATACTATGGTTTTCACCGGTTTTAGCCACAATATAAGTCCTATTTAGAGTATTTTTATGATGTTATTAGTTTATTTTAAAGTCTTTTCAGGTCTAGGTTCTTACTGGACATGATTGGAGCTTTTGGAGCTTTGAGGAAAGCTCTCCTAAAAATTTGAAGTTGGAGTCTGTTCCTCCAAGAAGTGTCGATCAAAACTCCAAGTTTAATGATAATTTAAGGAAATTACAAGTTTTCCCATAAGTTCCAAGAATTGCACAAGAACTCCCTGGACATGTGGTAGACTATATATTACTATTTTGACAGTTTTGTAACCTACGCTTTATCCTTGGAAGAGAGAACTTATGATTGGACAAAGAGATCTGAACTCCTTCAGAGATAGATTTGGAATTCTCTTTTGGTTTTCTATATTATTTATGCAGTTTATTCAGATTAGTATTATGTTATTCGCGATTAAGTCTGAGTAATTCCATTGTTAGATTTAGGGTTCTTCAAGGGTTACTTAATGGAATGCTAAATCGATAATATTGTTGGAGAAATCAATTGGTTCTTCATCTAGCTGATCTTACTGCTAAGTTTAGGATTGATCACCTTAAACCTAGATCTTAGGATAATTGGGACAAGCGAGAACATGGTCAATTACCTTAACAAAACTTAGATGAACTAAGTAAGGGTGTACCTCCTGATGGTATTCTAGGCCTTAGAGGCGCTGGAAGAGGTGGGGTGACTGATTTCATGGATCTGCAACATATGCTGAGACCCTTTAAGATCAGGTCAATTCTTGGAAGAGGACCAGTCAACGAAATGGGGAACTCTTCTTCTTTTTTTCATTCTCTTTTTGATGAATATTCTTTCGGATTTGCCTTTGGTGGGGGAGAACTTTTTTTTTTTTTTTTTTTTTTTGAAAATTCCCGCTTTTCAATCCTCTGCTTGCTTTGCCAATAGTCAAAGTCGAGTTTGAATGCCCTTTATTTGGAGGAATGCCCCTTCCTCTTAAGGAATTTGTAGAAATTTTTGGGATTGAAGTTTGCATTTCTTCGTTTGGCTGATCCGTCTATGGTGTAACTGTATTTTCTAGATGACAAACCATTCGGCCTGTTACTGCGTTTGCGAGGGTTGGATACCGACGGGTCTCACTTGTGTTTTTGCAGACAGAAAGTTTCAGTTTCGTTCTCTAGGAAGCAGAAGGTTGAAGCGCGATGTAACAAATCTTGAGTGATACTTGTAATCAAACTATGAGTTCTTTCTTGAATCACGAAGTGAACCAGACACCAGTTTTTAAATTTGTTAGGGCTGTACTGTTTCTTGATTCACAGTTTGAGATCTCACTTCCTTGAACTTGTTTATGTAGGATCGAAGTGTCTTGTTGTGATCTTGTGTTACTGAGAAAAGGGCTCCTTCCAATACTTTTCCTTCTATGACGACAGAGCAGTGTTTTAGGAAGGCGGCTGCCAACTAAGTGAAATTTCGTATGAAATTTCCTTCTAAGCCTGTGAACCATTTGGGTGTTGTTCCTGTGAGATTTTCGATGAAAATTCTACAGTAACGTGCTTCCCTTTCCTCATCGTTCATGTGGTCTCGGGCTACAGCGAGCCTAAAGGTATACGTATGAGTCTTAAGATTGGATCTCCCTAAGAATTCTGAAAATTTGATTTTTCCAGTGTCTATAAGGTGTACGTTGGCTATCCGATTTGTAAACAGAGTCTGGCACGTCTCTTCCATTACGCTATCTATGTGGGGTGCCAAACTATTTCCATGAGAACCCTTGAGTTCCTCTTCTTTAGATTCCCATTGGTTTGCTTGACATATCTCAGAAAAGACTCGAGCTCAATTGTTCCATATTCCTTATATGTTGCAAGGGGTTTGATAGTACTCACCCGTGGAGCGTAGCTTGGTTAGTCAGATCATCGTGATTTACTTGGGGCCTGCCGTCGAAGATTGAATTCTCAAAATGGCTTTTATTCTGAAAACCATGAGCTTGATGCGAATTTCGATGCTCTGATCCATTGTCATCTCATCGGTTCACACCAAAGTGGTGGAGGTGGAGATCGCTCGTTGTGGCGATTAACGATTCCAAACACCAGGGTCCGTTGGGGAGTCACAAATGGAAGGAAATCTGAAATGTATACTGGTGCGGGACGTGATCCCACTTTGGCTGTAGCGACGTTACTTCTCGGTTCCGGTGTTGGGGATGAGGAGTCAAGGGGTTATCTGATGGGCAGATTAACATTGTCCTATCGACTTGCTCCATTGACATTCTCCCTTTGACGTTGTAAGGCGTCTAGGAGACGCTCTTGCCTCTCGAGGTGAGCGTCGAGGGCTCGAGTAGTTTCGTCACACCAATATGTACGATCACGAGTGTGGTGAGCATCCTTTGGATTTTTGTTAGATCGTTTTCTATTGGAGGGAGCAGAGAGATTGGTCGTTGACATGTCTTCCACAAACAAACTATTGCTGTGATTCCATTTCCATGAGATAGGTCATTCAATGGGAATGCTTACCAGAGGGATCACATGGAGAGTTCTCTCTCTCAAGGTCAAAGAGTTCTCTGGAGCAGATGTCTAGGAACCACCTTGGTTGGGTGTTGTTGGGCTCCCCGGTGGCAATGTTGCTCATCTGAGTCGGGATGGCATCGTCGGTTTGGATCAGTGCGTTGTTGCGGTTGGATTCACTGGTTATGGGATCTATTTTGTTGTGGCTGATCTTTGATCAGACTCTTGAGTTAGAGATGAATTTTTAATTGTCTCACCACAAACAAATTGAGGAAGCTAAAACCCGCAATCAGAAATTTAGTGAATGGAATAAGGTTTAGGAAAACGGTGGTAAAAACCTTTATGAGTAGATCTTTAAGATAGTTTGCTCGAACTTGACTTGATATTAATTACAATGAATATGAAGAATACAAAGAACACATCACAATATAACACAACTCGAAGGAAAGTATTTTAGGTCTTAGGCGAGTATGCCAAAAAGTGTATCTCTATAATGATCTTGGCCTTGTCTTTATACTCCTAAATTCGTTCCAACTACTCTGTGTATCTAGGGTGCACGTGTTGTGACTTGCTTCGGATATCTCGCTCTATTGATCAACTGATTGACCTTGAAGTTACCGGACTTGTTTTTTATATGTAGGCTCGGAGCTTGCGATCTCGAGCTGTGAGGTAGGCCTTTGGACCAGAATAGATGGAGTTCACCGATGGATCATGTCTTCACTGCGCATTAAATCCATTTCGATTGAACATTTACTGGATCGGATTTGTGTATTCCAATAAGCTTCTCCCATCTTAAGCTCACATCATTATTTTTCTTTGATCTCTTCTTCAAGTCTTTTAATTGGTTAGAAATAGTTCATTTTTCTGTCATGACTGATCATCAGTTACTTTCTTTTACGTTTGTTCTATACTCCCTCTGTTTTTTAATAAATGTCACTTTGACATTTTCACACATATTAAGAAAGTGATTGAAATGTATGTGAGTTGTTATTAATTACAACTATTTGACCAATAGTATTTGAGATAAATAAAATTATTTATACGATCAATGTAGTTTGCGATTAATTTGCAGCTCAAAATATTCATAATTTGTATTGGAATTTTAAAGTGATACTTTTTATTTAACAAGAAAAAATGTTAGAATGACACTTATTATGAAACAGAGGGAGTATTTTATTAAAGAGCTTTACCCTAAATTAACACTGAATACTACGAAAAAAAAATCTTATGAAATGTATCATGTGTGTTGATATATTTGTTATTAGTTTGGCAGAAGAAATATTATTTAGTTGCACCCACTCGGACAGAAGAACATCAGTACATCTGTGAATTAATGTCCATCGAATAAAGAGGATAAGTTTGTGGTTTGAATACAGAGTTGTTGATTGTTCAAGTTACAGAGAGATATCTTTTAAAAAAATTTCCGATAATAAGAAAACGCAAATTTCACAAGTCACTTTTATCACATGAACATCTAAATTCATTCCGAACTATCTAAGTTCTCACCGAACTTCTTCGGTGCGAACAACTCTTCATAAACACCTTTCGGTGGAAAAACATCAACCAAAATTCGAGGCCCCATCCTCGAAGAGGTCGAACATCAGTTCACGCTCTAAATCATCTCCTTGCACACGATGTACTTTCGGAACACAATGCGAGACGTCGCATAAAATCTCCCAAAATATATTCTAAAAACTCAAAAACAGTCCGTCCGCAACTATAATTATAAACGAGCAATCGCTCTTATACCTCACTTATCGATTGGCCCCGACTAGTAAATTAGCGGTCTTAAACAAACACACCTAACCTTTCTCACAATTGGTTCTCAAACATCCGACTAGGATAATTGCGCACAAAAAATCCGAAATCTTGGTCAACATTTCCAGGAGACTTAAAAATTGTCCTTGGAGAGATGCTCGATTCCGACCATAAAAGTCATATAAGCCGAGAAAATATCGTGAACTTTAAAGAGGTACAGAATCAGGTTGAAATCGCAAAGTGCAAAACGAAAGCCGATTCGTCATCGCACAGCCTTAACCGAGAGTAAACCTAGGTCTTGCCCTAAACCCAGCACACTGGTCGCTAACGTCCCAAGACATGAATATTGAAAGATACGAGATCCTGAAAGCATGCCTCTTCGTTCACATCTAAACTCTCACGGAACTTTCCACACATCTCGAACGAGCAATGAATAGAACGATCTACAAAGAAGAGTTAGGTTATGAGATGACAACTCATAATCTTCCCACTACACGCATGTCCTCGGCACACTCTTAAAATCTTAAATCCTTTCAATAAAAAGATAATTTAAAGCCATCTAAGGCAGGGATTCAAAGCCACATATGGCCAGTCCCGATAATAAAAACGGCCACATAAGGCCTAAGAATAAACAGAAAAATGGCCACACACGGCCCAACACAACTAAGCATAGAACGACCACAGATAAATCATAAACCAGAGAACATAATCTAGATCCTTCAAGGGTCCAATACCTAGTTTCCCGACGTCAAACGACCAAACGTGCCCGTAGATTGAATCACCCTGACCCTCTCGTTGGCAACCTCGGTCGCGGTCTCCTCCGTATCGGGAGAAAACTGGGATGGGATTCCAGTATCACAGCACCTTCTCCTCGAGAGGAGGGACCCGAGTCTCGACACCTTTACACTCATCCATGTAGCAGGTCATCTTGTCCATCTCGGTCTGGAAAACATAGTCGCTGGCCGTTGTCTGCGACAAGGCACAAACTGCTCCAAGGCACTCTTGGAACTGAGCAGCACGACCCTCGATCACCGCAACAACCACATCCTTCCCTCGCCTATCCGCACAACGAAGAGCCTTAGCATGCCTTCTCTCCAGCCCCTAGTCTCAGAGCTCATGGACGAAAGCCTGTTCTAGGATAAGAGCAGCCTCGTTCTCCGCTCTCTCGGCCTTGAAACGGCAGAATCGCGCCTCTCGACAGCTTGCCTCGAGGGCTGCGTTGAATGCAAGCAGTCCCTCTATACGTTGGAAACTAAGGAAACTAACTCCAACATATATATATATATATATATATATATATATATATATTATAAGAAGCAAAGTTCAAGTTACTAACTGCGTTGAACATCCTAGAACCCTCCGCAAAGGCTTTCAACCTTGCCTGACCATCCACGGTAGGAGGAAGGTCTTAATCAGACAGAAGGTCCTTAAAAAGGTCATCACTGTTACAATCGGGCAGAGAAAAATCGCTAGCGCCACTCTCATCACCCGAGACGAAGTTGGAAGGCCATCCAAGCAATGGGAAGTCATCCGAAAGGAATTCAATGTCGCCTAGATCAACCCCTTTGCCCTTGGAGGGCCCTGCATTCCCTTGGTACACTGGAACATCATTCGACACAAACTCGTCCATATCCGATTCTGATCCTTCTTCCACAACCACTTCGGGGTGGGCTCGCAATCGGTGATACTGCAGCGCCTTGCGAACTCGCTTTGGAGTGAAAGAAGTCCAAAAGAATGAACTGGTCCAAAGATCATTCCTCACAGTGACCACATCATCCGGGAACGGTGGTAAGGGGTTGATCTCTGCAAGAAAAATGACGAAAGAGTTAGATATCGTCAAAACAAAGACATGCGTATATCCAATCAATACCATAACGACCCCATTCACTGCGGAAATCAGGAATACAACTCTCTTTGACCGACGCACTATCACTACAGACAAAAAAGAAGCACTTCTCCCCCACATGACCATTCGAGATTGTGTCCTTTATGATTGACATATATGTGCAAGGCGTAACACGATACATCCCACCCGTTAGCACCAGTGGCTTCAAAAGGGCCTCGAGATGGTCAACGCTAAGGGATACCCCATGCTCGTAACCCGGGACCAGCATTCTGAGAAGGTGCTGAAGACCCGTAAGATTTATCTGCCCGATCGACAACTTGAAACGGTTCAAGGTCCGAACAACAATCTCCGGAATCGGTAACCATAGACGGCAACGTACAATATGCACCTCATAACAGGTAAAATAACCCGTCGGGGGGTCATCGGCCCTTTCGCCTTGTCGTGGAATCCGGAACTCCACGTTTTCCGACTTAAATATATTTTGATTGTGAATTTGCAATTTAAAAAGGCAACAAGTACAACATTACATTATCCTGAAAGGTTACTGCACTACCAAACTAATTTCCTACGAAATCCTAGTTTGGTAGGAGGATAGGTTACAAAAAACATCATCCTATCCTGACCATGTTCCCATCCCAATCTACAAAAGCATACAAAATAAGTTTAAGTACAAATAACAGATCATACATAATTACTGCTCATAAGTTTCCAGGTTCTCATCATTGTCTGCGTTCTCTACCTCATGGCATCCAGGCGTCTCTTGAAATATATCCACCGCCATCTTCTCCCTGATAGCCCTCGAGTTCTTATCACAAACGTTTGCAGGAAATGGCATCCCAAGAGCATGACATTCAATGTACTTCAGGGTGTACATGCCACAATCACCAGCTCGGCACCGAGGTACTCCAATGTACTCCAAATGTGTATGGCTGCAGTGTGTGTTGGACACGTTGTTCGTCAGAGCCAGCGCACTCAACAAGCAGATAAGGGATCATTGTGGCAAAAGGCTCCATTAACTCATCGAGTTGTCCAGGTTTAATATGTCCAACAATGTTGTCCCAGATGACTATGTGCTTATTAGGGATTGATATCCATATAGCAATCCAATGATCGTTCTGGAAGTTCACTGGCGCATAGATATCATCCACATCCAACCCCCACACCTTCATAGATTGACAAAATGATGGTACTAAGCCTGCATGATAGTTCCACGCCCCACCAGGGAGTCTTCTTCCTAGACCATTGTGATCGCCCTCCGAACTCTTCAACTTTGGGTACTTGGCCGTCCGCTGCCGAGAAAATACATGATCAAGAAATCACATTCTCTCGCTCGTGATGCTGGGGATTTTTTGGTACCGAAGCCTCAGTAAATTAATAAAAGCATTCATATGCTGCATATATAACAATACAAGCCAGATAAAATTCGTTTGTAAGTCGTCCCAAGAGAAGACTTAACAGACGACTTACCCGTAAGTCGTCCCTAGAGAAGACTTAACAGACAACTTACCCGTAAGTCGTCTGCAAGTCGTCCCTAGAGAAGACTTAACAGAAGACTTACATGTAAGTCGTCCCTAGAGAAGACTTAACAGACGACTTATCGGTAAGTCGTCTGTTAAGTCTTCTCTAGGGACGACTTACAAACGACTTACGGGTAAGTCGTCTGATAAGTCTTCGCTAGGGACGACTTACAAACGACTTACTGGTAATATGAATATTTAAAGAGAATACATAGCATAAGACTTATAGAGTCGTTGAGCCATGCTAAGAGGGTTCGAAGGATGTGATACCACAGACTTGGGCATGAAGGTGGTTTTTTGGGCACAACTGTTCTATAGAAACTGCAAACAGAAAATGTAGATAAGCAATAATTTTTTGTAGACTGATGCAAGCTATTATGGGACATTCTCTCACTTACGGATCAAGTTTCAGCCAGTCAGTGAGCACCTTCGACATCTTCTTCTCAGCGGGTGCAAAAGGATCATAGCCTGGGCTAACCTTAGTGTTTGGAATGATCTGTTTGGCAGTGATGTTTCCCTGAAAAGGAGATTGTTGTGAGGCAGCAAGTTTCCTTGCTCGCTCACTCTTTGCACGGGCACATACCATAGCCTCATCCTTCTTTGTTTGCCTTCTAGTTTCACCTTGCTGTATATCTGAAAGAGTGGGTACTTGTTTTTCCAATAGAAGAACGCTAGGTTCACCACTCGGTTCTTTATCCTCGGGCTTATTTGCTATCACAAGACTCATCTCTTTTGAGGACCGACTCAGTTCTCCAGGCAGTGAGGTCTCGCTTTCGCCCCATTCACACTTTCACTCTGCAATTTAGATGTACAAGATGGGTCTATATAATATTAACCAAAGATCCAATTCACACATGAAACAACATCCATACAGAAGCAAAAATCCGACCACGGTAGAAACAAAGCACACAGGTTCTGACAAACAATGTTCATCCAGGCACACACAAGAAACAAAACACATCGAACTTTCACTGTTCATTCCTAACACTTTGGCTAGTGAATCTCTTTTCTTTGATTTGGGGAGAGGGCTTGGTTCTAACCCCGGGTTGGTGTCCTTGTGCAGTGATTTGAAGATCATTACATGGAGTCCCTTTTTTGGTGACTCCCACCTTCTTCTCCACAGCTTCCAGCCTATCCCCCAGAATCTTGATCTCCCTTAGGCATATCCCAAAACCGTGCCTCATGACATCAACTATGTCCTTCAAGCTACTTTGAATCTCCTCTTTGGTCATCCCACCAACACCCGGAAAAGGCTCTGAACGAGCCCCTGTACGAGCCTCTTTACTAGCCTCTTTACCAGCATTTGCCTCAACAAAAGTGTCAGCCTCCAAAGAAGCCTCTGCCTCAGCAAAAGCCTCTTTACGAGCTTTTTTCTTTTGTCTTGGAATTTCTTGCTTCACAACAATCTATGCCTTCGATTCCTTCACTTCCTTCTTCACAAAAATATTTGGATTGACCCACGGGTTAGTACCGGTGACTTCCCAGCAATCCATGGTTAACTTCTAATTAGATTTATTAAACATGAATTTAATTATGTTCTCCACGGCTAGGTCCTCTACATCAAAGTCCCATTTTGGAAACATGTCATCAAAGTCCTTCTCAACAAAGTTGATCACGTTAGTCTGCAGTAAATAAAAGATATCAACTTAGATAGTCTGCAGAAAGAAGACATCAACTTGTGCTTATAGTTAAGTCGTCTGAAAAGTCTTCCAAAACATAATTTGTAGAAGACTTAGCGTTAAGATGGGTGTTAGAATATATGCTTCAATACTCGTCCTGTCAACGCTTTGGTACGGATTGCAAGGACCTTATCGCAATGCTATCGGATCCGCATGCTTGGCTGCGATTTGCTACGGAACTGGAGGCTATTAAAACCCTTTTGATCTGCTTTCCGTAGTTTGAGATTTTCCGAGGGCTCATAATGGAGTTGCTGATGTTTTGGCCAAAACTGCACGTACTTTTCATAGAGCTCTATGTTTTGTTGGTAGTTCTATTCCGTGCTGGCTTCCCAGACCACCTCAAGTTTGAGTAATATAATTGCCGTTTGATGTCAAAAAAAAAATCAAATTTACTTATTGTTTTAAGGAAGTAAATACACACTATTTAGACTTGGTATTCAGATTTTAGAGGTGGAGTTTAGGATTTTACTAAATAAATACTTCAAATTTTTTAAAAAAAAATTTAAAATAGTGTCAGAAATAATTTTCAAATTTCTAAAATAATATTTGAAAAATTGAATAATAAATTTTGAAAAAATATTTATAATAAAGTTGAAATTTGAAAACTTATAACTCTAAAACAATAAAAAATTATTTTCTTTTATTTTTATTTTTTATGATGTGTATTTATTTAAACATTATATATATATATATATATATATATATATATATATAGTAAGGGTAGAAAGGTATTTGCTATTTTAATGAAACTTCATACTCTATGTATTTGTGAAAATGTCTCTCTAAATAAGTAAACATAAATAATGATACCAAAATTAAGGTAAAAATAGAATTGACCTTTTAGGAAATTAAGAGATTCTGATTTTTGTAAACTTATATTAGAACATCTTAGTTCAAAAGGTCTTAAGATTTTAATGTAAACTAGAATTATATTTATAAAATTTAATAAGAACTAGACTTTGACCCTCACATATGTGCGGATAATTTGTCATTTTATTAATTATAATTTTGAAAATATGTTAATGTACCACTTTAATATTTTTCTTATATCATTTATATATTACTAATATAATATAGATTATACTTATAAAATCTCAAAATGCATAGAATTTGTTTTTATAATAAAATTTTATTTAATTTTAATTTATAATAATATTATATTACTAATTACTAAATTAATAAAGACATTCATTTAAAAATATTTAAATATTTTAGTAAGATCTTATTAGATCTTTTACAACAGATTTTGTTCTAACTGCTTTTATCATTAATATCCTAATAATTATTAAAATTATTAGAAATGTTTTATATTGAATAGATTAATGTAAATATTTAAATAGAGGTAATCAAATGGACCTAATATGACTTTTTATGGTAGATAAAATTGTACTTCTCTTTTGATAGAGAAGATTAATATAAAGATATAATTTTTATTTATATGTTCCAAATTTTGTTGCTTAATTAAATGAATAGTTGTGATAATTATATTGTGGACTAAAGTAAATATCAAAAGTTGCGATGTTTTTGTTTTTGTTTTTGTTTTAGTTTATCAAATTATAAGTTCAAAGATATAATTAATTGTTTTATATAGTGTTTAATTGGACCGATTAGTCAGATCGGTGAAAGTGTGAGTCTAGTTAACCGCACTCAAGTTGAGTTAAAAAAAAAAAATTAAACCGTCAAACATGTTAAAACCGATAGAACCGATGACACCGTTCAACTATAAAAACCAATTTCAACAAAATACGTGACATTATCCTCCTATATATTAATTGAAAATCACTTTAGTGACTTTTTCTTACGTGTCAATCACTGATGAAGTCTTGGAAAAATTATTATAATTTGATTTATTGATGATTTTTATTTTTTAACTAGATTTAAAATAAAAGTTAAATTTATAACTAATTAATATCACTTGTCAGATATTTTAAATGATATTTTAAACAATAGTTTATAGTAACTAATTATCAAAATTATAGAAAGAGTAATAATATTTGATTATTTTTTTCTTATCTTTTAAACTACATAAATAATGAATACTTTTTAATAGATATTAATATAAATAGTTACATACTGTGTTAAAGAAAATCATACTCATATTCATATATATAATAGGGTATATTACAATAATTTTTAATTTCTTATAATGTCCATATATGATTAATAAATCATTTATAAAGTTTTTTAAAATATTTCAAAAATTATTTAATATGGCTTTCAAAATCATTTTATAAAGATTTTTAAAATTGTTTGTAAGAGAACATAAAAGAAACATAGAAATTATATAATAAACAAGAAGTTACATGAGTGGCTTTTGCTTAAGTGTCGATTGTTGGTGAAGTCTAAAAAAAATATTATACTTTTCTTGGTTGATGCTTTTAAATCTTATTTAAATTATATCTAAGAATAAAAAATTAAAATTAGAAATAATGCTCAAGAAAAAGAATAATAATGTTTAAATAGTTATTTTTTATTTATAAACTACATAATATAATATAATGAACGAAATTATTTATAGATAAATCTCTGTAATAATTCTATATTCTACATAAAGAATTATATTCTTATATAAGTATATCTTAACTATTACTGCTTATAATTTCATATATTGTTTATAAATCATTTATGATTTTTTTTAATTTAAAAATTATTTAGTATAGCTTCTAATTTTTTTTTAAATATTAAAATTGTTTATAAGAGCATATAAATCATTTACAGGAGAAAATAGAAAATTCGAAGAAAAGGAGAAAGTTTCAATATATTTTTGTTTTAAATTAAAATTAAAAATAATGTGATAGTTAAATATTTATATAAATTTATGATAATTGCAATGTACACTGGAAATATATACGTTAGTCGTTTAATATATAAGCTTTTAAGATTGAATGGATTATATATATATATATATATATATATATTATTTTTTTCATCAAACGATCATTCTATTACTCAAGCTTGAGGTGGTCTGGGAAGCCAGACCGGAATAGAACAACCAACAAAACAAATACTTCTATGAAAAGAGCGAGCATTCCTAGCTAGTGCATCCCCTGTTCCATTGTGCGTCCTCGGGATATGGCATATCTCAAAGCCTGAGAAGCAAATCAGCAGTGTCTGTATCGCCTCCAGTTCTGTTGCAAAGCTCAGCCATTTTTGCGGTTCCGCTACCATTGCGATAATGTCTTTACAATCAGTGCCAAGTCACTGACAGGACGAATGTTGGAGCATACATTCCATTGCCCATCTAAGGGCCTCCAACTCCGAATGAAGGGTCGTCTCTCTCTTCCCTAGATTTCGCATTCCCATAAGTTCAATCTTCCCATTGTATGTCTTCCACACCCAACCGCATCCGCTGTACTGATCAGTGGCAGTCCAAGAGCCATCCACCATACAGATATTTTCAAGACATAAGGTCCGAACTGTTTCGCCCCTGGACGTTTGTGGATTCTGAATGATCACCTCGTTAGCATTGAACCACGCAAGACATTCGCTTTCTGCATATCGAACTAGCTCCATTGGATCTCTATCAATTCCCCTGAACAGTTTATCATTCCAAGCCTTCCAGATATACCAGATAACCCATGGAATAGGATCCCTATGTGAATCATGTCCATCGATCTCGTTCTTTCTCCAGAAAAGGTAATCCATATTAGCAAATATACTCGACACGGGAAATATGTTTTGTCCAGATGCATCGAAGATAGATCTCATACTTGTAATGCAGGAGGGCACTCAAATATAGCATGGGTAACTGATTCCTCCGGCTCCCCACATCGCAGACAGTAATTATCACATCTCAAATTTCTATAGTTTAAGTTCTTTGTGACCGCCACATGTCTTGTTATCAACTGCCATATAAGATGACACATCTTTGGGGGTGCATTGACTTTCTAGGCAAAGGCCTGGAGTGCAGTAATACTAGGCTCTAGGTTCCCACACTCCACATCATTTCTCAAAAGATTCCACGCCACCCAGTAACCTGATTTAACCGTGTATTGGCCATTCTTCGTATAGCTCCAGCAGAAAGAGTCTCTGTGATTCATCGTACTTATAGCTAGGCTCATGATAAGGGAAATGTCTTTCGGGTTAACATAGTTTGTCAACAATCCAATGTCCCATGCCTTTGTTTCCTGGTTTATCAGGTCACTAACTCTCATATTCGGGTGAAGGGCAGGAGCAGACGGGAGTGGCGCCCTAGCTGGTATTGTCGGGATCCAAGGATCCTCCCATACCTTGGTTTCGTGTCCAAAATGAATCTTCTGTCTAATGCCCAATAGTAGTAGCTTTCTCGCGGCTGAAATACTATTCCAGACATAAGATGGACAATTAGTCGACACTGCACGCAACGGCAAACTCATCTGATAATATCTCCCCCTTAGTACCTTTGCCACAAGAGAGTCCGGGAGTTGGACTAGTCTCCATAATTGTTTCGCTAATAGAGCCAGATTAATTCGTGTATCATACGAAATCCCAGACCACCTTCACTTCGGGGTTTGCAAAGTTTTTCCCATTTCGCCCAGTGAATCCCTCTTTTGGGTGGATTCGAACTCCACCAAAACTGTGCAATGGCACTAGCAAGTTTTTCACACGTCTCCAAAGGTAGTAAGAAAGTGGACATCACATATGTCGGGAGTGCTAATAATATGGATTTAATTAGAACCTCCTTCCCGCCTTTTGATAACCATATGCTCATCCAGCCATTAACTCTGTGCATCAATTTATCTTTAAGGAACGCAAAAAGTTTGCATTTAGAGCCACTATTATCTTTAGGTATTCCCAAGTAAGATCCCATTCCACCCTCATTTTGAATTCCAAGTTTGTCTTTAATCTGTTGCCTAGTATGAGTATTTATCTTCTTACCAAAGAGCAATGAAGATTTCTCAAAGTTAATACACTGACCAGATGCCTTCCCATATTTCTTGATCTCTTTCATTACTTTCTCACATTCACGGGGCTCCGCCTTACAAAAAAAAGCTATCGTCAGCAAAGAGAATGTGAGATATCGAGGGACATGTGCGTGTTACTCGCATCCCCATTATCTTCCCTTGATTCTCAGCATGATTAAGAAGGCTAACGAGCGCTTCCGTGTATAAGATAAAGATGAAAGGAGACAAAGGATCTCCTTGCCGTAGGCCTATACTCGGGACAATGTTTCCTCTTGGTTGTCCATTTAAGAGTACTTTAGACCGGACCGAAGTTATGCAACGCATGATCCAGCCAATCCAGACTTCCGAAAACCCCATCTTCTGCATAACTGCCTGGATAAAAGGCCATTCCATACGATCATATGCCTTACTCATGTCCGTCTTAATGGCCATCCTCTTATTCCATCCATTATGTTTGGTTCGCAGCGCATGAAACATCTCTTATGCAATCATAACATTATCAGAGATTTGTCTTCCAGCCACAAAAGCCGATTGTGTTTCAGAGACTAGCCCCGGCAGAACATTTTTAATCACTGGTATAAGACCTTAGATATTATCTTGTAGCTAACATTGCAAAGACTAATAGGTCTAAACTTGGCCATTTCATTCAGCTTATCCTCCTTAGGGATAAGGCATACATTTGTATTATTCAGCCCAGTTGCCATTGTTCCTTCAAACAAGAATAGGTTAACCATACGGGTTAGGTCCTCCTTGACAATGTCCAAAATTTTTGATAAAACAGTGCCGTCATTCCATCCGGCCCTGGGGCTTTCTCAGGATGCATAACGAATAGAGCTAATTTGTCATCCCATTTCGTGACTGGAGCTGTAAGTTCTTCATTTACTGCCCCAGTAATCTTCGTGGAAACCTCTGAAAGAGCCTCGTCAATATTTCTAGGGTTAGATGTCTCAAACAACTTTCGAAAGTAACTAGTAGCAATGGCTACTAGACCATCCTCATTCTCCACGATATGCCCATTAGAATCAAGGAGTTGTTTAATTTTGTTCTGTGCTCTTCGCTGCTTTGTCACCGAATGGAAAAACTGTGTATTTCGATCACCTTCTTTAAGCCAGAATGTTATGCTCTTTTGTTTCCAGAATATTTCTTCTGCCTAAGAGCGTCAGATAATTCCTTTAATACCATCGCTATTTCCTCTGTTGTTGCATCGCCGTTCAGATACAGCCCCTCCACCTTCTCCTTTAGATCCTCCAATTGCTTCCCGGAGTTTAAGTCATTCTGTCTCCTCCATGATCCTAGAGCCTTACGACAGCTTGAGATGTGCTCCATAATATTTGCATTAGGGGGAAGATCTGGCGATTTCCATCCTTTCAAGATTACTTGTCGAACATCCTCTCTATCAATCCACCTCTTGTCAAACTTAAAGGCTTTTGATTTCCTTACTGGCTTTGAAAGGATGTTTGCAAGAATCGGGCGCTGATCCAATCCCCATAGCCGCAATGGATTATATTAGATGGAACATGTAAGAGCTTTGAAATTATAAAATGTTTTGAATTTAAGTCATATATACCATAGTATAGTAAATAAGGTAATGTGATGATTGAAAAGAGATTCTAAGATGGGTATTTGATTGATTAATTGTATGGTTTATGGTAATATGTAGTGAGAGATAGAAATATTTGGCAAAAAAAATATGTACGAAAATTAATTAGCAATGCATGTTAAAATGTGATGAAAAGAAAGAAATGATAAAGTAAGAAATAAGAACAAGTTAAATGTGATGCATAATATGTATTGGAAAAGTTAATGTGATAATTGCATATATAAATATTCATGAGTTATTTGCTTCAAATTTATAAGAACTTCGTAATTAAGAATTAATTTGCAATAAAATTAAATAAGATGATAGATAAGATAATGTGATGTTTATAAAGTGTTTTAAAATAGTGTTAGGTTCAGTAATAATGAGTTTGTTAACATATGATCAAAGCAAATAATACAAATATTTTAGAGATTTATATTAATATTACTAAATATCACTAAATCACATGCTTTTAAAAAACAAAATTGATATTTTAGATTTTCAAAGTATTTTAGAGTTAAAAATTATCTTTTTAATGTTTCTAATCATTGTTAAAATTATAGTATTATATATATTTATACAATATTTATACCCATAAATTTGCGGGCAACCACCTAATTTTGATTAATTTAGACACATAAATGATAGTTTTTTTCGTTTTTCATTAAAATGATAGCTTTTCATTTAATTTCAGATTGTTGTCTTTTCTTTGCAAAATAAATTCCTTTTATTCATTTATTTCCTTTTCAATATATATTTTTCTAAATATTTATTTGAAGCAAAAAGCTTTTTCTCAACAAAGGAAATAAATAACTTTACATAATGAAATGTGACGATTTATTAGGAATATTGTTTTTTTTTGTTTTTTTTGCATCTAATGGTTATTCTATTACTCAAACTTGAGGTGGTCTGGGTAACCAGGCCGGAATAGAACAACCAAAGTAACATAGTTTACGATAAAAGGAACGAGCTGTCTTGGCTAAAGAATCGGCTATTCCATTTTGCATCCGTGGAATGTAAAAGATCTTGAACTTCGGTAGCAATATCTGAATCGTCTTGATAGCTTCCAGTTCGGTAGCAAAGCTTGGCCACTCTTCAGGATTCTGTAGCATTACAACCAGATCCTTACAGTCTGTTCCAAAATTTTGACATGCCGAATGTTAGACCATACATTCCATTGCCCATCTCAATTCCTCCAACTCCGTGTGCAACGCTGCTTCTCTTCTTGCTAAGTTCCGCATTCCCATCAGTTGCATCTTTCCGTGCTCATCCTTCCAGATCCATCCGCATCCACTAAATCGCGATTCGGAGTTCCACGACCCATCGACCATACATATATCATGTAAGCGTTGGATTTGGGAGTCTTCCAAGGAGGACTCATGTTGTGGTAAAGATACCAACTTATTTGCAGTATACCAAGCCTGACATTCGCTTTCGGCATGTCTGACTAGTTCCAATGGATCTCTATCGATTCCTCTGAAGAGTTTATCATTCTGAGCTTTTCAAATATACCATATTATCCATGGGTAGGGGTTCCTGTCCAGAGACGAGTCTTCAAGTCTATCCCTCCTCCAAAAACAATAGTCCATATTTGTATAGATGCTCGACGCGGAAAGATGGTTGGACTAGACGGTATCTTAGATAAAGACCATACTTGTAGTGCTGGCGGGCATTCAAAAATCGCATGAGTAACAGATTCATCCGATTCTCTACATCTTGGATAGTGGTTATCGTATCTCATGTGCCGGGTAGTTTAGATTCCGTGTCACCACCACCTGGCCTGATATTAATTGCCAAATAAGATGGCACATTTTTTTAGGGATTTTATTGTCCAAGCTAAGGCTTGCAATTTTGTGATACCTGGTTCACTTATCTTTTTGTCCACTCTAGATTTCAAGATATTACGTGCCACCCAGTAACCAGATTTAACCGTATACTGTCCACTTTTCGTATATGCCCAACAAAAAGTATCCCTCCTATAAGTTTGGGCTTATGGCCAAACTCTGAATCAACGGAATATCCTCTAGGCAGATATAATTTGGTAGGCGTCCAATGTCCCATTCCTTAAGGTTTTCATCTATTAAGTTACTGACAGTCATCAATGGATGCAGCACCGGCACTGCTGGTCTAGCTGGTCTCGCTGGCACCGTAGGGAAACATGGATCCTCCCAAACCTTCACTTCATATCTTGAATGAACCTTGTTCTTGATACCTAAGAGCCAATAACTCTCTTGCAGCCGAAATGCTATTTCCACACATATGATGGGTTAGTAGCTACTCCAACACGCAGGGGCGTACTCATTTTATAATGTCTTCTCCTTAAGACTCGTGCAACCCAAAGAATCCGGATTCTGGGACCAACCTCCAAAGTTGTTTTGCTAGGGAGGCCAAATTGAATTCGTGGATCATACGAAATCCAATTCCACCCTCCTCTCTAGGTAGGCCCATCTTCTCCCATTTCGCTCTATGAATTCCCCGCTTTGGCGGATTAGATTCCACCAGAAATGGGGCAATGGCCCTAGCCAAGTCCTCACAAGTTTCAAGTTGCTGGAGAAAACTAGACATAACATACGTGGGGAGGGCTAACAGTATGACTTTATTAATATTTCCTTCCCTCCTTTAGATAACCATCTTCTTGTCCATCCATTCACTCCGTTCGTCAGCTTATCCTTTAGATAGGCAAATAATTTGCACTTGGACCCACTTATATCTTCTGGGATACCTAAGTAGGAACCCATCCCCCCTTCATTCTGAATCCCAAGAGAGTCTTTGATTTGTTGTCTTAGTGTTTACGGAATTCGTTTGCCAAAGAGCAGAGACGATTTTCAAAATTTATGCATTGTCCAGATGCTTGACCATATTTTCTTGCTACATTCATTACTTCTTCGCAATCACGGGGCTGCGCCTTACAAAAGAAAAGGCTACCATCAGCAAACAGGAGATGAGAGACAACAGAGCTTGCGCGTGCAACATGCATTCCCGTTATCTTCCCCATATCCTCGACATGATTTAGAAGGCTAATGAGCGATTCTGTACATAGAATAAAAATGAAAGGAGACAAAGGATCTCCTTGACGTAGACCTCTCTCCGGTACTATATTTCCTCTCTGTTGACCATTCATCAATACATTTTACTTAACCGTGGTAACGCACCGCATAATCCATTCGTTCCAAGTACTTGAGAATCCCATTTTCCTTATTACCGCCTCGATGAAATTCCACTTCATCCTATCGTAGGCTTTGCTCATATCTGTCTTTATTTCCATTCTCTTATCTCTCCCACTCAGTTTAGTCCTTGATGTATGAAACATCTCTTGAGCTATCAGGATATTATCTGTAATTTGTCTTCCTGCTACAAAGATTGATTGGGTTTCAGATATCCGATCCGGCAAAACCTTCTTGAGTCAATGGCACAAGACCTTAGATATTATTTTGTAGCTGGCGTTGCAAAGACTAATAGGTCTGAACTTGGACATGTCTGTTGGTTTTTCCGTTTTTGGAATGAGGCATATATTTGTACTAGTGATCCCGGGAGTCACAATGCCATCAAAAAAGAATTGATTAACCATACGAGTTAAATCCTCTTTAACAATGTCCCAAAACTTCTGATAAAATAAAGCACTCATTCCATCCGGCCCCGGTGCTTTTTCTGGATGCATAGCAAAAAGAGCTATTTCACCTCCCATTCAGATATCGGAGCTGTTAACTCTTCATTTATTGAACCTGTGATTGTTTCTGATATGTTTGTCAAAGCCTCATCTATCTCCTGTGGGTTTGTGGATTCAAACAAATTTTTAAAATAGCTGGTCGCAATGGCTACCAGCCCCTCCTCATCTTCAACCATATTACCATTCTCATCCGGTAGCTTCTTAATACGGTTTCTTGCTCTCCCCTGTTTCGTCAAAGAGTGGAAAATTTTTGTATTACGGTCTCCCAGTTGTAGCCAAAGAGCTCGACTTTTTTGTTTCCAGAATATTTTTTCTGCCATAAGAGCATCCGATAATTACTTTAAAGCTATCAAATCTCCTCCATTGTTGCATTATTATCCGAATATAGCCTGTCAACCCTCTCTTAGAGTTCCTCTACTTGCTTCTCAGAGTTTATGTTTTTCTCCCTCCTCCATTTGCTCAAGGCTCTGCGACAGCTAGAAATGTGATCCATGATATTTGCCTCCGCTGCAAGTTCAGATGAGTTTCATCCATCTAAAATAATCTTTCTCGATTCTTCATTGTCGATCCAACGTTTATTCAATTTTAAACTTCTTCCTTGTTCTCATTGGTTTTGTGAGGGCCTCCACTAGGACAAGACGATGGTCCGAACCCCATAACCTCAGGTATTGTACTGCTGTATGTGAGAATTTTTCATGGCCATTCATCGTTACCAACAGCTTTATCCAGACGACATCTGATGGTTCCTGAATTTTCTCTTCTACCAACCCATGAAAACATGTTTCCAGTAAATGTGAATTCTAACATTCCACAATCCTTCAACATTTGTCTAAATGGTAGAAAAGAGCTGTCCAACCGTCTCCTTCCTCCCTCCTTTTCATTATGATCGATTATTTCGTTGAAATCACCAATCATAAACCAAGGACCAACTCTTGTAGTGGAAAAACACGTAAGACGTTCCCACACTTGTTCTCTACGTTCTAATACAAGATCTCCGTAAACAAACGTCATGAAATTTTTTATTCCATCAATGATTGCTTCAACATAAATCATTCTATTATTTGAAAACAAAACTTTTATTTGGAATTCATCCATAGATGCTGGTGGAGGTGTTCTTGGGCCCCTCCTGACCATTGTGCCTTCGTTGACTCCCTCTAGAACCTTTAGCTGCACCACGATGATGAGAGCCAAAATGTTTCCTTTCCGTGGATGATTCAGTACGTCGTCTTGAGACTCCCCGATGAGAGAGCTCTTTCTTTTCCTGCTGCATACGCTGATAGACTACATTCTTCCTCCGTTGTCTTGATGCAGATGCTCTATGTGACCTCTGATCCTCAACCCAATCTTCACTAGGAACATATTTTCCACCTTCTCCACTTTTTTTTTCACTTTCCAACTCTATTAGTTCCTCCCCAAATAAGTCCTCATCCATATCCTCATAGTCCACTTGCTCACCACTCCGGTCCTCAATCCTATTGTTCGATTCATTTAACTCCATAGCCTTCAGGGCCCCAATCACTTGAGCATCAGCAGGTAGAGCTTTCTCCATAGGAGAGAAAGTCAAAGAACAAGCCGCACCTTTATCTCTTTTTGTAACATGTTCATCTCTCTCGATATGCAAGTGTGATGGAGTAACAATCTGGCTAGCTAGCCTCTTCCTTCCCATTAAACCCTCCATCTTTTCCTTTTGTTTTTCGCTAGGTGACTGCTCTTTTGTAGTCTTTTTCCTCGAAAATTTCCCTTGAGCATAAGACTCATAAGGACAAGTCATAGAATCCATGTGAATTCCTCTCGCTTCTCTATCTCTCTTCTCATGCTGCTGTCTCCTTGTGTATGGCTCATAGCTGGAGCGATATGTCTTTGAGATCGAGACTCGCTCTCCTAGTTGCCATCCTCACTAACTTCTGTGAACCCCCTCGGCCACTAATCTTGCTGAAACCTCCATGATCTTCTCAGTAGTCTGATCTCGCGATAATGATCGCCGAGACAGGTCAGTATTGGGCAATTGCACCCTAGAAAAAACTCCCGCCTTGCTTCCTTGGGTTACCACCTCAGACTCTTTCAACGGACAGTAAGATCCTTCATGAGTCATCATCCCACAGGTACTGCAGTTTTTGAATAATTTCTCATATTTGATTTGAATGGAGACTTCATCTCCCTCCAGAGAAACTATCTTCCTATTAAACTTCAGTGGCTTCCTTGAGTCCACATCTATGAGCATGCGTCCTGCAGTCCATAGTATCAATGTGGCCCAGTCGACCTCCTATGTCCTTCAGTTTTTTAATCGTCCAAAGATGTAGCGGAATTCCTGTTATCTCCACCCAGAATGGGATAATCCATGGATAATCATCATGAACTACAGGTTCCCAACGAACAAGCACGAAAATGCAGACGAAGTAGTGAAAAGGACCTTGGCTTAAGACCAATTGCAAATCCTCTTCAGTAGCAAAGTTAAATAAGAACTTGCCACTTCCAAGGTCATTTTCCGTGACCTTATCTTGCATCTTCCATTGAGCAATCATGGTATTTATAAGCTTCTCCACCGTTTGTTTTTTAGGATAAAAAATCTTTCCTATCAGAGATCATCGATAATCTTTGATAATGTTTGAATCATCTTGATCAGTGAGTTGAATAGGCTCATCATCATCATCATCAATAGCAATCCTTTTGCCTTTCGTATCTGCCATATGAGCATAACGGATTCTATTCATTGCTGAATAGTATAGACCACGTAAAGTTTAATGTTCACGTTGACAGTCACAAATATTCCCCTCACTTCCCCTCCTCCCATACTTTGATTACGTGCATGCTTCGGCTAACTTCACTACGTTCACGTCTGTAACCCGTTTCACTACATCACGAACACATTTACAAACACACTCCAGCCCCCGTACCGACGATCACGTTTGTAACCCGTTGCACTACCATCCCCGTACCGATGATCACGATCACCGATCACGAACTTCAGCCCACCACTCAAACCTCGATTGTGAGCAAAACAGTCTTATTCGTAAGAAACCGGACTTGATCGAAACCAAGCAGCGTACACCAGAGATCAACCCACGGCAACGTTTCCCCACCCCACACCCACGTCAATGAACGATGAGTGAGAGCTAATACACTGGACTCGTCATCGTCGTCGTTTTCCTCTGCACCGTCGATCCGTCTAAAAAGCAATCGTCCTCTTTGCCCAAACCGTCGAAGAAATACGGCCTGATTCACCACGTAGAGAGAATCAACTCTCTGTCACTCCTTTCCGTCGAAGCCTCTGGTCTCTTCGATCTCCTATCTCCTCATCCAGAGCGGCTAGGGCTTTTTGTTATTCTGTCATGTATTAGGATGATTGTTAAAACCGGTGAACAAAATCTTGTCACATATTTAGTTGATAAATAATTTCTTATGTGGATATATCAGAATATATACTAAACCGATAATTTTTGAACAAATTATTAAATATGAAGGAAGCTATAGACTACAGACTTTATTTGAGGCATAATCGGATGCATATTTTGCTGGTTCCGTAAGCATTAAATATGATTTTGAGGCATGTTACTTACTAAATATTAGTTATTATCAAAAATATAGAGAAACTGATTGATTTTGATTTAAATGTTAATATTCGATTTTTAAACTGCTATTTCACTTTAGTGGTTAGAATTTAAAACATATTAAAAAATGTTATATGTATTGCAAAATAAGGTGAAATAATAGAAGAAGAACTAATTTATTTGTGATATATATATATATATATATATATATATATATATATATATATTGTTTGGTGTTTGGTAACAAAACAAGAAGTTAGACCTGGTATTCGAGAGAGTGAATAAAGAGTGATGTTGACTATTCATATGTATTACAATGTGAAAGGGAAAAATGTTTTTGTAGTCAACAAAATCGGTAACATGGAGAAAGAAGACAAAAACATTAAATTGACATCTAGATGATGACTAATACATAATGTTATAAAATGAGACAAGTTTCTTTATGAATAATCATCTGTTTATAACATTTCTTTCGATTATTCATCTTGTATTGCATAATGTCCTTTTAAAAATTTAGTCATGGAAAAATTCGATGGGATAAATGTTAGAATAAAGAGAATAAAGAGATTTAGGAACAATTTATTTAGTGTTGAAGAATCAAAGATAGTTTATGAGAAGAACATGACGAACATGAGAGAGAGAGTATGAATTTCGAAATTAGAGAGAGAGTATGAGAGAAAATCTATTTTCTTTATTCATCTACACACACATACAAGAGTATTTAAGCACAAACTTATAGACAACAATAAATAAACATACTCATGATGTTTGGAATAGTAGAGGGGACAAAATTTGAATCTAGATCTAGATCTAGAATTTGAATTCAAATCTTGCTCTTGCTTTCTCCAACATCTCTCATCATTCCCTTCTAGAAGAGTATATTGTACTGTCTTTATTCAGTATAGTACGTGAGAATACCTTGCTCCTCAAGTAACCCTATATCAGCATGATCATGCTTCTTATTGCTTCATCTCAACACTCCCCCTCAAGCTTGACTATGAGAAACAAGTCAAGCTTGGAAGCCATGAAGCATTCCCTCATTAAAACCTTGGCTTGGTAAAACCTCGTGGGACAAAACCCGAGTCAAGGAAAAAGAGTAGAATACTTCATGGGAGGAGAGATCAGTGAGATGGGAGATCAATGAGTCCAAGCTTTGAATGAATGAACTCACAGACCTTTAGACTTGCAGCTTTGGTGAAGATATCAGCTAGTTGTTCTTCACTTCTGGTGTAGCAAGGCAAGATGATTTGTTGCTCCACGGCTTGTCTGACTTTGTGGCAATCAACCTCAATGTGTTTGGTCCTCTCATGGAACACATTGTTGGAAGCTATGTGAATGGCAGCCTGGTTGTCACAATGCATGGTAATGGGAGCCTTGGTTTCAATTCCCAAATCCTTCAGCAGGTTCCTTATCCAAATAAGCTCACTAGTAAGCTTCCTCATTGCTCTATATTCAGCTTCAGCACTAGAGCATGAGATTATCTTCTGCTTCTTACTCTTCCAGGTGACCAAATTGCCTCCTATGAATGTACAATACCCAGTGGTTGATCTCCTATCAACTCTGTCTCCTGCCCAATCAGCATCACAATACCCAGTGATCTCAGTGCTTCCATTGCATCCCATCCAAACACCTTGACCTGGTGCTTCTCTTAGGTATCTTAAGATCCTCTCAACCATGTTCCAGTGATGAATCTTGGGTGCTTGCATCTGTTGACTGACTTGATTCACAGCAAAACAAATATCTGGTCTTGTGATGGTTAGATAAATGAGTTTGCCCACCATTCTTCTATATTGCTTAACATCTCCATACGGTTTATCCTCAAACTCTCCCTCTTGCAACATTTTGTATCCATCAATGGGAGTTTTAGCTGATCTTCCTCCAAGGTTTCCTATCTCATTTAAAAGATCAAGTGTGTACTTCCTTTGGGACAAGAATAACCCTTCTTTAGATCGGCATATCTCAATCCCAAGGAAGTACTTGAGCTCACCTAAATCTTTGATATCAAAAGCAGATTTTAAAAATACCTTGGTTTCTTGAATGCCCTCTTTGTCACTGCCTGTGATGATTATGTCATCCACATAAATCAATATGACCACAATTCCTCTTGGACCTGAGAGTGTGAATAGAGTGTGATCAGCTTCTGACTTTCTGAATCCTTTCCCATTCAATGTCGTGCTCAGCTTATGGTACCAAGCTCTTGGTGATTGCTTCAGTCCATAAATTGCCTTTTTAAGTCTTAGAACATTTCCGGGCTTGACTAAGTGCTCTAGACCAGGAGGAGGATGCATGTACACCTCATCTTCTAGCTCCCCCTGAAGAAACGCATTCTTCACATCCATTTGCCATAAGTCCCACTTCAAGTTAGTAGCAAGTGAGAGTAGGATTCTTATGGTGTGGAGCTTTGCTACTGGTGCAAAGGTATCAAGGTAATCTTCTCCATAAGTTTGGGTGAATCCTCTTGCAACCAGCCTTGTCTTCTTTCTTTCTGGTTTTCCATTGGCTAGATACTTGATGGTGAAGAGCAAACGACTTGTCACAGCTTTCTTGCCTTTGGGAAGCTCTGATTCAAACCAGGTATCATTCTTGATCATGGCATTAATTTCATCTCCAACTGAGTTTCTCCATTCTTCATCTTCTATAGCCTCTTCATAAGACTTTGGGACATATTCGTGTTCCAAGTTGCTCATGAAAACTTGATGTTCTTGTGGATATTGAGCCATTGAGCATACTGCTTGTATGGGATGAGCTACTGCTTGAGAATTGTAGTAGACCCTTTTGTTTTTCAGCCTTATGCTTCTCCTAAGTGGCTGCTCTTATTCAGGTTCTTCTTCCTTATTCGTTTCTGCATCATTATTTTGATTTTTCAGCCTTGCGCATCTCCTAAGCGGCTGCACTACTTCAGGTTCTTCCTCCTTATCAGTTTCTACATCAGAATTCTCATGATCTTGTTCTTGTTGCCTTTCGTCCTGATCATGAGCTTCTTGCTGATTCCCCCCTTCAGGATCAGGATGGACAGCTTCTGTAACAGGTGCAGCTTCCGGAGAGCTCCTTCTTGCCTCTTGATTCACCTGAGGCATGGCAATACCCAGATTCTCCAGTATAATCCTGACGTCTGTGGCTTTATCTGATGTCTGAGATAAATCTTTCAACTCATCCCAACTCTTCTCCTCATAGTATCCCTTTGTTTCCACAAACTTCACATCTCTTGATACTGAAACCTTTTCTGGATATTGGATCATAGCACTTATAACCCTTCTGAGTTGGAGAATATCCAATGAACATGGCCTTTGTGCTTTTAGCATCAAGTTTGTTCCTCTGCTCCCCTGGTATCAACACAAAGCATTGCCACCCCAAACACACGCAAGTGATCCAATGATGGTTTAGTCTTGTTTATAACTTCAAATGGAGACAGGCCGTTGAGGACTTTTGTAGGAATCCTATTGATCAGATAACATGCAGACATTACAGCATCACTCCATAATCTTTTTGGAACATTGGTGTGAAACATCATTGATCTTGCTACTTCCATCAAGTGCCTATTCTTCCTCTCTGCAACTCCATTCTCTTGAGGAGGGTACGGGCAGCTTGTTTGTTGGGTAATTCCATGTTGAGCAAGGTATTGCTTGAATGCTTGGCTTGTGTACTCTCCACCATTATCTGATCTAATAATTTTCAGCTTGGCATTAAAATGATTGGAGACATGAGTGTGAAAATTCTTGAATGCTTCCAACACCCTGTCCTTAGACTGAATCAGTGTCACCCAAGTGTATTTGGACTTCTCATCAATGAAGGTGACGAAGTATTTGTGATTCTCTCTGGACACACACGGAGCAGTCCATACATCAGAGTGAACTAGGTCGAAGCATCTTTCATAGATGGTGCTGGACTGTGGAAAGACTGTTCTACAATGCTTTCCCAATATGCAGGCTTCACAATCACCATTGTTGAATATCACCTCCGGAAGCATCAGGTTTAGGGCTCTGGTATGAGGATGTCCCAGTCTAGCATGCCATAACATGCTATCAACGCCAGTGGATGTACTGATCGAGCAAGTAGGAATAGGTGATCTAGACAGCTCTGTCTTCTGAAGATGATAAAGTCCTTTCTGAATGTGCCCTTTTCCAATCAACTTGCCTGTCTTTAAATCTTGAAATTCAACCTCATCTGGTCTGAAGACAACCTGACAACTAAGATCAACCGTAGCCTTCCTCACTGATATCAGGTTTAATGTAAATTGAGGCATAAATAAGGCAGTTGATTCCCCTATCAAACAACCTAAGGTTCCCGGTTCCTTCTATATCAATCTTATCACCATTTGCTATAATAACATTCCCTGAGGCAGGCTGGATATCACTAATCAGGTTTCTATCACTAATCATGTGATGGCTTGCTCCTGAATCTATAATGATAGGTTTAGAGTCAAGAGAGTGTGTACCAGCCTTCTTGAATGATATAAGAGCCTTGATAAAGGAATACATGTCACTCCTGGTTGCTGGACCATCAGTGTTAGTCACACTATCCATACTTCTCCATGTTTCTCCTTCATTTTTGTCACCAACGGAAGATGAGTACATGGTTCTTCCTTGGATCGTCGGATGCTCAAACTCCTTGAGTATATTTCTGGAATTCTTCATATGTTGTTCCTTTGCCATCTTGTGCTCTGGAAACAACACCATGTTTAAGTTCTCCATCTTGGAGAGCTGTGAACCAGTGAACAATAAAATGTTCCTGCTATTGAAGATTCACAGCGGTTTGTTGTAGCGGGGTAGAGGCGTCGCAAGCTCTGGAGCGACTTGTGGCAGCGAGGTGAGGTGACCGCTCGGGATGTCACTAGCTATGGAGCGACCTGTGGCAGCGAGGGGCAGCACCCGCTGTACTTGCTACTAGTCTAGAGCGGGTAAGTGTTGCGAGTTGGTGTGGCCACTCACAAGAAGAACCAGACGGGAGCGGCCTAACGTTGCGGGAAGTGTAACCCGCTGTGAGTTTGGAGCGGGCAAGAGTTGCGACCCAATGCAGTCGCTTGGAACTTCAGAGTTTCGGGAAATTATAACGAGTTGGTTTGTGGAAGCTTTATAGGTTTTCAGGAGCATAACAGCTCTGATACCATGTTAGAATAAAGAGAATAAAGAGATTTAGGAACAATTTATTTAGTGTTGAAGAATCAAAGATAGTTTATGAGAAGAACATGAAGAACATGAGAGAGAGAGTATGAATTTCGAAATTAGAGAGAGAGTATGAGAGAAAATCTATTTTCTTTATTCATCTACACACACATACAAGAGTATTTAAGCACAAACTTATAGACAACAATAAATAAACATACTCATGATGTTTGGAATAGTATAGGGGACAAAATTTGAATCTAGATCTAGATCTAGAATTTGAATTCAAATCTTGCTCTTGCTTTCTCCAACATCTCTCATCATTCCCTTCTAGAAGAGTATATTGTACTGTCTTTATTCAGTATAGTACGTGAGGATACCTTGCTCCTCAAGTAACCCTATACCAGCATGATCATGCTTCTTATTGCTTCATCTCAACAATAAAAACTATGACGAGGAAAAAGTGTACATTGACATAATCTCCTCTTGAGAATAATGGACATAACTTTTTCTTCACAAATCACGCAAACGCCACATTCCGATACCATACACGTGTTTTCTGAATGTTGTAGTGGGAAAAAACTTTGTGAATAACTCAGCCAGATTTTCACATGACCGTACATACTCGATGTCCACTTTTTTTTCTCAAGCTCTCGTATGTATGAGAAAAAATTTGGAGGGATGTTTTTTGTTCTATCGCTCTTTATATAATCTTCTTTGAGTTGAGCGACAAAAGCCGAATTGTCTTCAAATAGTTTTGTTGGTTCTTTCTTATTAACTATTCAACTTGCTTCTCGTATGTGGCGACTCATTAACCTAAGCCACACATTCTCGACATGCTTCGTGAAGTGCGATAGTTTCTTCATGATTTGATGAAATTGCAACTAGAGTTTGTTTTTGGGAATGCCAAGAGATTGCGATTCAGTCAATTGAAAAAAAACATAGCTGGTATGCAAAACCAACCATACCAAACTTGGATGTTCTAAAATAAATTAATGCTAGGTCAAATGTACCTTGGAGATAACGAAATATATGCTTAATTTTATTCCAATACCTGCGTGTAGGAGAAGAACTATATCTTGCAAGAAGGTTAGTAGCAAAAGAAATATCAAATCTAGTATAATTTGCAAGATATAGAAGCCCACCGGTAGTGCTCATATAAGGTACTTCAGGACCTAATACTTTCTCGCTATCTTCACAAGGGCTAAAATGATCTCTCTCAACATCGAGAGATCTATTTACCATTGGGGTACTTAAAGGAGTCGCTTTGTCCATATAAAAGCATTTGAATAACTTTTTGTATAATTTGATTGATTCACAAAAATTCTTTCTCGGAGATGCTCAATCTGGAGCTCAAGACAAAACTTTATCTTGCCGAGATCGTTCATTTCAAACTCTTCTTTCATATGAGTTCTTGCATCATCAACCTCCTTTTGAGTTTCAATTATGTTCAGGTCATCTACATATACAACAATGATCACAAAGCCAAATGACAATTTCTTAACAAAAACGCATGGACATATCGCATTATTCACATATCATTTCTCAATAGATATTCACTTAAGCGAATGTATCACATGCATTCAGATTGCTTTAATTCATAAAGTGATCTGCTGTAAGTTGAATGAAAAAAATTTCCCTGGATTTTGCTTTCAATTCTTTTGGCATTTCCAATCTTTCAAGGAGTTTCATGTATATATCATTATCCAATGATCCATATAAATATGTTGTCACAACATCCATAAGATATCAAAATCTAAACATAATTGCATCCATTACCGGGGAATACATTTCCTCAAAATCAATTTCCGGTCTCTGAAAAAAACCTTGGACAACTAACCGGGTTTTATATCGTGTTACTTCATTCTTGTTATTTATCTTTCTGACGAATAGCCACTTGTACCCAACATAATTTATATTCTTAGGCGTTATGAATATATGTCCACAAACATTTCTTTTATTTAGGGAGAGTAGATCGGTTTACAAAATTTTCTAAACTTATAGTTCTCTTTGATTCGTAGGGGGATCAGGGTGTAACAACGACATTGTACACTTAATCTCTTTAGGAATTTCTCTAATTCCTCCCCCTTGCGCTAGAAATTCTTCCTCATTATAATGGTAATCGGCAAACCATGCTGTAAACATATTAACTTTTACCGGTTCAAGATATCTTATTATACTTGGTGACGTATAACCCACATATATTCTCAATCTCCTCTCTGGGCCCATTTTTGTTCTTTGTGGCAGAGCTATCAGAACATAGACCGCACCCAAAGACACGGAGATGGGATACACTTGGTCTTAGCCGAATCAGTGCAGCCACATGCAAAATAGCATGACCCCACACTAAAATTGATTTTGTAATTATTCTGATACGCTACAAGGAGCTTTGTTCTCAATATCAACGGTTTTTATCAATGACTCAGCCATGCCATTTTGTCTATATACATGGGGAACTGGATGTTCTATATCAATCTCATTTGGCATACAATAATCATTAAAGGAGCAGATCCAGTGGGACGAGCATGATGGTTTAAATTCATGAGTTAATTATTCTGATACGCTACAAGGAGGAATTGCATCAACTTCGAGTAACGAGTATACCCATTTTCCCGGTACTGCATGACTACATGTTCAAGATGGAACGTGGAGAGAGTTTTCTCTATCATATCATAATCAATTATTTTCTCTCCACATAACATTATCCTAGATGTAATTCTGAACATCATGGAATTATATTCAATAACACTTTTGTAGTCATAGAACCGGGATGGATCTACTTGTGAGCTTTCGGTAAGATCACATATTTGTGGTGATCGAATCTCTCCTTTAATGATTTCCAGAGGTCCCCAGGATCCTTTTCGTAATATATTCATCATCTAAACCATCATGTATATGGTGTCATAAAAATATCATGGATTTAGTCTTTTTCTCATCCGAGACTGTTTTTTAATTATCGATGGTTTCTAAAAGCTCGCTTTCTCTCAGGTGCATCTTTGCACTCACTGCCCAAGTCATATAGTTATTTTCCGTAAATTAAGGGCATTTATTTCGAGCTTTGTAAAATTCGATATGATAATTATATTCATAGAATAACATATATAAAAATATAATAAAGACGAGAATTTAAATGCGAAAAGTTAAGGCATAAATTAAATGCAGAAATTTAAAGAGCATAGATAAATTTGGAGGCTTAGCCTATTACATGATCCGAAGAGACATAGTCTTCCATATTGATCATTATTTTAAGGAGGCAAAGCATTTCATATGGTATGAGGAGACAAAGTTTACTATTTTGACCATTTTTTTTCAAGGTTCGAGGTGACAAAGTCTTCCATATTAACCTTTTATTTTTATTCCAGGTCTGATCGTGAAGGCATAAACGGAGAGAGAGAGAGAGAGAGAGAGAGAGAGAGAGAGAGAGAGAGAGAAAGAGAGAGAGAGAGAGAGAGAGAAAGAGAGAGAGAGAGAGAGAGTAAAGAGTGATGTTGACAATTCATATGTATTACAAAGTGAAAGAGGGAGAAGGATTTTATAGCCAACAAAGTCGATAACATGAAGAAAGAAGACAAAACTATTAAAGTGAGATCTCGAAGATGACTAATACATAATATTATAAAACTGAAACAAGTGTCTCTATGAATAATCATTTATTTATAACAATATTCTATGCAAACTAACTTTCATACATTGTTATGATAAAATTATGCAACACTGAAGTATAGCTAACATGTATTAACATAGACCAGACAGTGTTATATTATTCAAAAATCTAAATTAAATATAGCATTTTTTCGACCATCGCCCATCCATTAATAATATAACATTAATGTATGTAATATTTTTTTAGCTGATATATTTATGCCAACCTAAACCAAGATTGCTTAATAATTATACGGCTACGATCAAATAAAACTAAACTGTACAAAACAAGAAGCAAATTTTAGCTTACCGAAATCGGAACAAACTTTTTGGTAAGTACGATATCCAGCCAAATCTCCATTATATAATAGTAATAATTTTGATTAATCATGTGGGAATCGAAATTCACATCATCGATTTTAGTGAACGAAAGAAAGTAAAGAAAAACCCTACTTTCCTTGAGGTCTGGATTCTCTACGAGAGCCGACAACAAGTAACCAAATAAATACAGAAAATATGAAAAGATAACAAAACAAATTTATAGAAAAGGTACATATTTACTTCATATTTGCCTATGAACGTTTCATAGACAAAAAAGTACAAGAAGCTTGTCAGGAACGGTATTACAAATGAAATCAAATAACACATGAAGTAAAACCTAACTAAGTTCGCAAGCATAACCACATATGTCGAGAAAAACCTATGTGAGCCAGCAACTCGCGTAGCAATAGACAAAAAATATGAAAAAGTTTTAAAGATTTTTGACTAGACCTTATGAGAGGCTGCCTACGTACCCCTTTCAAGGATCAAGCCGACGTAGTTAAATTTTACAGAGTTAGAACAAAGAGATCAAACCGCCTTTGCGAGTTAGTCTAGTAATTGAGTGCAAGACATAGAAAACTAAGCATGTCGAGAATAATACTTAAGTTTCCTAAGTTCAGAGAGTTATGGGAGTCTAAAAAAACGTCCATGTGCTCCTTGCCTTGGCTCTTTTTATATATGCCTCCAAGGTTGGTTGCCTTTCTTTTTCTACCCTCGTTTTGAGTATTCTCTTTGCGTAAATCTTCTTTATCCTCTCTTCCTCATGATTATCCTGGAACTTGACATTTATCTTCTTTTCCATACCAGATAAACCATCATTGTAGTTTGCGCTCATTCTCGTCTAAGACGTAATTGGGATTCTGCCGCGTTTTTAGACTTTTTCGGTCTGTTTTTTGACTTAAACGTTATTTACGATTTGTTTCAAAGAAATCACCTTTTATAAGATGTTGGCTCCCATACCGTTGCTTCCATGAGATAATGAAAACCAATCGTGTAGCCGATACAACAATTGTGTCAAGTTAACCGTTATAATTTCATATGATTGATTCAAACTTTTACGAGAAAACAAGTCCTTGCTTTTTTATCGTCGAATTTCGTAGCTCAAATCGAGACAAAACAAGAGATAGTTCGATCGAACCTACGAGAGAGAGAAAAGTGGAGGAAGCTATTGTCACCTGCGGGAGACAAGAAATGGAAGACGGAGTGTTGTTGCCACCCGTTGGCAACGGGGAAGAGGCGCGGCCGCCCATTGGCAGCGAGGAAGAAGCGTGGCTGCCCCCTGGCTGCAAGGAAGGAGAATCGCCGCCCGCTGGCCGCCAGTGTGGCCATGAGGAAGGAGTGTGGCACCCCTGGCTGCCAGTTTTGCCGCCTGCTGTCTGCGAGGAAGGAGCGTTGCTGCCCGCTGGCTGCCAGCGTGGCTGACCACTGTCTGCCAGCGTGGCCGCCTGCTGGCTGTGAGGAAGCAGCGTGACTGCCCTCTGGCTGCCAGCGTGGCTACCCGCTTCCTACGAGTAAGGAGTGTGGCCGCCCCCGACTGCCAGCATGGTGTCACCAAGAGGGCGATTTAAGGCTCTATGGCGATGACATGCACTGTCAGGCAATAAGTGAGTGTTGACCCATTTGTTGATTGCTTAGTGTACTTTTGGAACCATTTTGTTTGTTTCACGACAGCTTTTCTGCAAAAAGTTTTCGAAAGTTATTTTACGGAAGAGTATCACATTGATTATATTATGATGTTTTTCCGCGGATACTTTCCGAATTTTGTTTGACCGAATATTGTTTTGTCAAACTCACCATCTATCGCAAAAACCTTCCACAAGAACATTTTTCCGATCTTTTCATGTTAAGATAGAAATTCTTTTTATTCCTTGTCTGGGATGAAGTATACAAATTTTGTTCTTCTGTCCTTATGCAAATTGGTTTGGCTTATGTTGTATAGTTATTTTGACATTTCCAACTCACATTTGCTTAAGGCACAATTTCTCGGAGGATTTTAGCCGTTGATTTTGCCATGACTGATTTTGACCCCAACAGTTAGCCCCCCAACTCGTAAGATTTTACGTGTAATTTCTTGCAAGGTAGTGATATGCGTGTTAGGTGAAATCAATGGCGAAAAAGGTCCGTTGGCAACACTAGTGTTTTTATTGGGGCTGCACTTTATGAAGGCTGCCTACGTACCCTTTGAAGGGATCAAATCTTCCGTAATTCATTATGGAGTAGAAATTCTTATGACCTTGTTTGCCAGTGAGACCTTTACGATCTAGTTATATGTCGTGTGAATATTTTTCGAGCATGTTGATGCCGATGGCATTTTATATTGGACCTTTATTGCCCTCGAGACTAGCCTTGTAGGCTGCTTTCTTTGGATTTATGAAGTCGTGGGTTATCTCCTTTTAAAAACGTATAAAATAGCCATACGCGAAGATGACAGAAAGAGTGTGAGTTGTCATCTCATTTCTAACGCTCAGAGGGTCTTTATACTTGTCGTTGTGCAAGACGAGAATACTCGAAGGCCTTTATTTCACGGAGTCTCTGAAACGTACAAATATAAGCGAAGGGGCATAATTTGGAATCTCGTATTGTTTTGTTGATACTATGCATTGTGATGTATAAGACTAGTGTGCTGGAATTAGGGAAAGACCGACTCTTAATATCAGTTTATGGTTTTCGATGACTGTTTCGGCTTAAATCACCCATTGCGGTTTCAGCCTGATTCCGACTCAATATTGAAGTCTGGGACAAGTTCTGGGACAATTTCAAAGTCTTCTGGAAGTGCTGACCAAAATTTTGGATTTCTTTTATAGCGCGCTATTATCCTTGTGTCAGATGTCTGAGAGCCTATCTCTATGGGGGGAGATGGCTATGTCTGTTTAGGACGTTGTAATTTGTTTGTTGTGATCAGAAACAAACGGAATGGTAAATTTTACCATTTGAGTTTGAGCCTTCGCGAAGGATGTCTGTTTGAAAAGATTTTAGTGTGTATGCCTATTTGAGTTTCCAAGACAAAACTTTCTTCTAGGAAGATATTTTACGTCGAAATCTGGCTCTTCGAGTGTCTGCGACGTCTCGCAGCACTAAATACTGGATTTTTATTTCGAGTAAAATTTTAAGTTATGAGAACATGTTAGAGAAGTTTTTCGCATTTTGCGTGAAGTTCTTGTTTGACCTTGTGACCAATAAATACTTTGTTTTGTTTGCAAAAGTTTTTGCGGCCAAAGTTTGTTTGTGTAGCGAATTAATCGAAGAGTCTTTCGTATAGAAATTTTCTGTCATATGCCGCTTTTCTGATCTAAGCATTGCGGGATTAGATATATTTTTGCGCAATTGTGAGGGTTTGTTTAAACCTTGCGGCAAGGAAACGTTTTGGTTTGTTTGCGGAGGTTTTGTATTCGTTTATGTTGTGATGTTAAAAAAATATTTTATTTGTGATCAAGGAAATAGGACCAAGGGGTCGCATAAATTTGTCCATGGGAAGAAGCGTCTTCCTTCACAGTGCTTTGTGAAGAGTTGGCCTCCCGAGTTTACTTCATGTATTTTTAAGGATGTTTTGTATAGCTCTAGGAGCTTTCTTACGACTGTTTCCTTAGATGTCGCGTTTTATGGGTAAAATGTTTCAGGCTTAAAGTGAATTGTGGAACATATAGAACTTTGGTTGATTGTTGACAAGTTCAAATTTTCCGTTAACCATTTTGTTGCTAGGACTGAGTCTTGTTATAAAGAATTTTTCGTATGATTTTTTCTTATGGGCTATACGATAATTATTTGTGTAATCGTCACTTTGCGTTTTTAGACGAATCACGGATTGTCGTCTTAACGTTAAGTGATTGGATGGAGCGGTGGTCGCTCGAATGTTTCGGCTTGGCGTAAAGGTTGTATTTGGCCGGATAGCCAAGGACGTTATAGGTCAAGGATTAGACCATGGCACTTTCATGTTAAACATTAAGGTCATGTTAGTTTAGAATTGTCCTTAAAAGGGATGCCAAATTCTGGTTGGGACTTCTACGGGAAGGTGAAACTGGCCGAGGGCCAAAGAGTGTTCTTCAAGATTGAAAGGCCAAGTATGCCAAAGTTTCCCATTTTAAGATGGCAGATGGTTGTAGAACGATTTTCCACTTTAGGTGTCAGTTATACGATCAATGTTTTGTATAATGTTTCCTTTAGTTGTATGAAAATTGTTTCGTTTTTGTCTGAGGAAGACAAAGCCTAAGAGGCTTAATACAGAACCCGTGTGGAGTCAGTTGCGAGATGATTTCCTGCTCGGATGTAACCAAGGGAAGTGAAAGGCAGAAGACACTGAGCTGCAGGGCTAAAAGAAAAGATCAGTTAGATCGTAGTGCGAAAAGATGAAGTTTAGAATGGTTAACCAAAGTCGGATCATACAACTTTCTTTTTTACTATACCAGAATTATCTACAACACTTATTCGTAAAACTTGTTATGTTTATTTTTGAAAGTTGTTTCTTATGACGTTATCTGACTATACGAATGATTTTTCGTGTAAGTTATACAAGAATGGTTTCTCATTAAAGAAAATCTAGGGTGTTTCTCGCAGATTACACATGATGTTTGCGAGCGAGGACTAGGTTTTCCTCATTCGCGTATTTATATTGCGAAGTCGTTTTGCATGATACCGATCTTGTTTTCCCGTAGACTGTTTCGAATAAATTTTTTAGTTATATGAAAGTAATGGGTGACCAATTTTATGAGGATAGTAACCCGGCGCTATGTATAGAGATGTCAAAGTATAGATGTTTCCACAGATTTGACGAGAAACGTTTTTGCTTTGCTTTCGATCTTTGGTGAAAGTTGCTTAAAGTCACTCATGAAGTTTTACCAATGTTTATTTCGTTATGATCTAGTTGCGGAACGATTTTGTGGGTTTGTGAAAGGAATTCCCATGGCATATTTGGTTCTTGAGCGGAACGAATTGGTCAACCAGCGGTATATCTTGTCCACGAGGAGGGAGAAAGTGTTGACTTTCTTGTACTCGCTTCTACTTATGTTCTCGATTTTTCTTTGTCGCAAATGTTTTTGATGTTTTTCCATGACTCACTTGGTTCAACAGAAACTGGGAGCAATGTTTTGATGTTTGAAGATTTCTCGTACAATTTTGACTGTTTAGGTATGCCGCTAGTGTTTAGATGAATCTTAGATCGTCGTTTTCCTTTTGGACGATTTCGATGGGTCATTTCATTGCCTTATGCCACATGAGTTTTCTTTGTCGAAAGTGTTTCTTGATGCCGAGGTAAAAAGTTTTTGAAGTGTGGGAGTATACGAGTGTAGTATATATACCTACTCTTTCACTTTTTTTTACGAAAGGTAACACCTGAATCGATTTTTTGAAGGGTTATGTACAATTTCTTTCAAGGATTGAGAAGATAGACAGTCTGGGTCGATCTAAAGACGACGTTGGGATTGTGATCTTCAATTGTTTTCAGGTTAACGACTTGAAGTATGTCGATTTAAAGAAAATTGTGGAGAACAAGTCGGTTTTAAGACGCTGTTGGTGTCTCTAGTTCTTTCTTTCTTTAGGAAGCGAGATGAGTATGCTTGAATTTGTGGCGATCATTTCTTGGTTTTACGAGAGATTCGATCGGTTCGCAAGTTCTGCGTGAAAAGTTAAGGAACAAAAGAACGAGATTCAAAAAATTTCTTAAGACTTAGCCCGCTAGACTATCCACCTAGATTCTAAGTTTCCTAAAGTTTACGGCATTTTCCAAGATGTTTTCTTTTGTTTCCTACGAAAAATTCAAAGTGTGATAAATTTTCAAAGTTGGACATACCTTGATCTTTTTGGAGATTCAGATTTTGCTTCTTCCCCTTTTTGTTTTTTTGTTTCCCCTCGTGTCCTCGTGTCGGTCCGTCCCTTTGCGGAAGGGATTTACTTACCACATTTATGCTGAAGCTTGTCTTGCGGTTTTGGTTTGTCAATCCGTAGTTTTCCGATCTGGGTTTCAATCTCAAAAAAAAAAAAGTATATTGCCGACCGCATCTTAGCATTTAGGAACAACCAGGGGCGATCAGGAGATGCCAAGGGTGATCAGGAAGACTCGCTGAGCGATGAGGTTTTGGCGAGAGGTCATGGGCGACGAGGCAGGAGAGAGAGGAAGGCGAGACCGTGGAGAGAGGTGGATGGGGGAAGTTCACTTCTCGGTTTTTGCTCCATCTCTTTCCTTATTCGAGAGTATTTTTCTATGATATTTGCTCAATCTTCCGAAGGTTGTCGTATTGCTTTGAGTTTTATTTTCGAGGGCCGTTTCATAAATGTTGTCAAATTTATCTACAAAAGCTGCATCATAAAATACTGTCTTGTTTAGCTTTACGAATGATGTTTTTGTAAAATGTTGTAGAGCTTAATTTCACGAATTTTATTCTAAAAAATGTTATCGAGTTTAATTTTATGAAAGCTGTTTCGTAAAATGTTGTCGGGCTTAATTTTACGAAGGTTATTCCACAAAATGTTATCGAGTTTAATTTACGAGAGTTGGTCCGTAAACATGTTTTTGAGTTTGGATGTACGAAAACTGTGTTTTGGGAAACTCACATTTTGCGGCTGTTCCGCAAATTTAATTTCCAAGTTTTATATAAGAAACTATAGCTGCGATGAGCTTAATTAACGTAATCCAACATATTCAGAAATTTTCTCTTTTCCGTAGGATTGATTCGAGGGAGTTTTGAGTAGTTTTGCCAAAGTAAGCTTAGTAGAAAATATCAAGAATTTGCAGAACATGTTACTATAGAAGCGATGCTTGAAGTTTACGCAATCTTATGTTTCAAAAAATGTTTTAGCAGTGAGGGATACGATCTACTGTTTAATTTTGTTTCGTCTTCGTCAGCCGTTTTAGGTTTTGAGTGATTCTATAGAAATCAACTTTGTTTCTTCGAAAGTTATTCGAAAGAAGTACAACAGTGGGGAATTGGCAACCTGATTTTCCGTGCTTCTTTTTCTGTGAGTAATCTAAAGTTTCTCCGTGACTTCGAGAAGTGGAAGCAGGTTTTTTTTCTCTGAAGACTTTACGGATATTTGTTTGGAAGAAGTACAGCGGTGAGTTGTGTACCAAATTCTCCGTGCTTCCTTTTTACACGAGTACTCTTGGGTTTCTCCGCGGTTTAGACGAGAGCAAATTTTAGGGGGTTTGAAAGATTTTATCGTTTCCCTTTATTTTTAGACAGAGAAATCACGAGCTCATTTCGGTGCTTTTCCTGTAGCGAAAAGTCACGACTAGGTTTTCGATATCCTTGAGAGCTGCAGCGTTTTTGTTAGCGTTGGCCACAAGAGAAGTCACTGCTGAATTTGTGTTACCAGCGTTGTTATTGACGTTGACTGTGTCAATGTGAGCTGCGAGTTTGTCTTTCAGATTTCCAGACATCGTCTTGATCAAGCGTTTTGAGGGCATGAGTTAGAGTGATTCCCCCTCCTTCTAGCGCCAAACTGCGGGAACCAAAATTTGCACTGTCGATTTTAGTGAATGGAGGAAAGCAAAGAAACTGTATTTTCCTTGGGTCCGGATTCTCCGCGAGAGCCGACCAAAAAACACGAAAAATATGAAAAGACAACAAAATGAATTTTTAGAAAAAGTAGATCTTTATTTCAAATTTACGTGTGAGCGTTCCATAGACAAAAACGTACATGAAGCTTTTCTGAAAATGGGCTACTAAGGAAATTAAATAGCACAGGAAGTAAAACCTAACTAAGTTCGCTAGCATAACCATCTATGTCGAGAAAAAACTATGTGAGCCGCAACTCTCTTAGCAATAGAAGAAAAAGATGAAAGAGGTTTTAAAGATTTTGAACTAGACCTTATAAGAGGCTGTCTACGTACCCCTTTCGAGGGTCAAGCCGAACGTAGTTAAATTTACAGAGTTTGAACAAGAGATTGAACTGCCTTTGCGACTTTGTCTAGTAATTCAGAGTAAGACACATAAAACTAAGCATGTCGAGAATAATGCCTAAGGTTCCTAAGTGCAGAGAGTTCTGACAGTCTAAAAGATTGACCATGTGATCCTTGCCTTGGCTCTCCTTATATATGCCTCCATGGTTGGTTGTCTTTCCTTTTCTGCCACATATTCGAGTTTATCTCTTCGCGGAAACTTGACATTTGTCTTCTTTTCCATACCAGATAAAACCGTCATTTTTGTTTGGGCTCATTCTCGTATAAAATCATAAATGGGCTGCTGCAGCGTTTTAGACATTCTCGGACCATTTTTTGACTTAAACGTTTTTACGATTTCTTTTGGAGAAATCACCTTATATACGATGTTGGCTCTTATACCGTGGTTCCATGAGATAACGAAAACAAATCATATAGCCGAGAAAACAATGGTATCAAGTTAACTGTTATCTTTTCATATGATTGATTCAAACTTTTGCAAGAAAACGAGTCCTTGCTATTTTTATCATAGAATTTTAACCATAGCTCCAATCAAGACGGAACAAGAGATAGTTCTGTCAAGACTACGAGATCAAGAGAAGTGAAGAAATTAAGTGTCGCCAGCTATAGACACGTAATGGGAGACGAGTGTTGTTGCCGCCCGTTGGCGGTAAGGAAGAAGTGTGGCAGCCCGCTGGCTGGGAGGAAGTAGTGTGGCCGCCCACTGGCTGGGAGGAAGTAGTGTGGCCTCCCGCTGGCTTGGAGGAAGGAGCGTGACCGCCCGATAGCTGCCAGCATGGCAGCCCGCTGGCTGCAAGGAAGGAGCGGGCCGCCCGCTAGCTGCCAGCTGGGCTGCACACTGACTGCTAGGAAGGAGCATGGCCGCCCGCTGGCTGCTAGCGTGGCCGCCTGCTGTCTGCAAGGAAGGAGCGTGGCTGCTCGCTGTCAGTGGGGAAGGAGCCTGGCCTCCCGCTGGCTGCGAGGAAGGAGCGTGGCTGTCCGCTGGCTGCGTGGAAGGAGTGTGGCGGCCCGCCGGCTGCCAGCATGATGTCGCCATGAGGGTGATTTGTGCCTCTATGGTGATGAGATGCACTATCGGGCGATGAGAGAGTGCTGGCCTATTCTTTGATTGCTTCATGTACTTTTGGAACCATTGCGTTTGTTATACGAGCGTTTTTTCGTAAACATTTTCCGAAAGTTGATTTATTTGTAGATTATCTCATAGATTATACTAAGATGTTTTCTACGAAAACTTTTTGAATTTTTTTTGACGGAATATTGTTTCATAAATCTCGCCATTTATCGCAAAAACCTTTCACAAGAACATTTTTTCCGATTTTTTCATGCTTGGATAAAAATTCTTTTTATTTCTTGTCCGGAATGAAATATACAAATACCGTTCTTGTATCCCTATGCAAATTGGTTTGGTTTATGTTGTATAGTTTTTTGACATTTTCAGCTCATGTTTGCTAAAAGCACAATTTCTCGGGGGATTTTGCCCGTTAATTTTGCCATGATCAACTTTGACACCAACAAATCATTTGTTTTAAATGTAATGGTCAAGGATGTAATTTATAGGATATGTAAGGGTTGTTTTAAAAGATATTTCATTTTTAATAATATAGATACAAAATTTAGGGTTAGTGTTTGAGGGTTTAGAGTTACAAAAGATATCAACAATTATCATAGATTTAACTTAACGTTTTATACTTAATATATGGGCAAGTCAAAAACTTTTTTCTTGTCAAATCATTTTCCAGAATATTTTATAATCTCTTTAAAAGAGAAGCAAAATAAAAAAAAGTAATCCTTAAAGTGTAATAATATTTATAGGTATGCCATTTGTTAATGTGTTTCTTCCCAACCTTCTATTAAATTTACCCACTCAACCCCTTTTATTATTTGAGGAGTATTTTTATAAATTAACATTGCCCTCATATGTGATTAACAAAAATGTCATTGCTTAGGTGTCATCATGAGAGCTCTCCTAAGATTCTTTTTTAAGAAAACCTCATTTCCTTAAATAAATTACATGTAATACCATTGCACATTAATTCTAGATAGTGATTATAGTATATGATTTAGAATAAGGAAATCTTATTAGTGCATGAACTATGGTTAACTAAATTCGCAGGTATATTTCAGAAGCTCTCCTTTTTGTAAAGTGACACGATAATTTTTAAGTATATTTTTAATATATAAAAAATATTAGGTTATAATATATTTAACATACTCTTACTGATATAAAGGTGATTTAACTACAAAATAATAGTTTTAAAGTAAGATTAAACAAATATATTAAGCTTTATATCGAGAACTGAACTATCTAAAATATAATTTATATCTATAAAATATTAACTATATTTAGGTTTAAAATTATCAAATATTATTTGTATCAACCACATTATTTGTATCAAATATTATAATTTCTACAATGAATTTATTTGTTTTTTTTATAAGTATACAAAACATATTATCTATGATAACTCTAATTTTGTATAACTATATCATTTTTTGTTATGATTGGTAGAAGAGATATGTTATGATAAATTATTTTTATTGAAATGAGTTTGAATGCTAATTTTAGAGACAAGTCATATATTTCAAGTTTATGTCTATCTTGTGAGAGCATAACGGTAACTATTGTGTATGGGTTTATATATATCTTGTGAAACATAAGGGTAATTGTTGTGTAGAGGGGATATGTTTTTATGTCGATTAAATGTGGTTAATTATTGTGTAGAGGGGATATTAAATCGACATAAAAACATCAAAGCCCGACTAAATCTCATCTTCTCGTCGTCCAACCATATCATGTGTTGATATCATTATATATGTTTGTTCAAAAATTATTTTCTTTGTATGCATATTCATATAAACATATATCATTTGTCTAAACATATATCATTGTCTAAACATATTGTTCTTTGTTAGTTGGGTTTTTGGTCAGGAAAACATTGTATAAACATGTATCATTGTCTAAACATTATGATTTATTTATTGATAAAATAATAATGTACGTAAAAATATTTATATTTAATTTATTAATAATAAATAATAGTTTACTTAAACATATATCATTATCTAAATATATATACAAAATGATTTGTATAAAGGTTTTAAATAAATAGGGGATTTCACCAAAACTTATACGATGCAAGTAAATAAATAGAGAATGAATCCTAGAATTTAACTAAATGAGGGATTTGATGTTGTCTTTGAATATCAAATCCAATAATATTTGTTTCCTATATTAACTTGATTACTCTTGCTAATTTAACATGTGATTTTAATTTATGCAATAGATAAAATATGAATAAACTAATATACGTAATCGACATAGTGCAATTCGGTTTCAGTTAATATAAGAAAATTACCATTAATTTATATACAATCACATGACCAGTTCAAATTATACACAGAATTTTAGGGATTATTTGACATCAATCTCGAAATAAAATATATTTGATTGACTCAATTTTTTTGGTTTAAACCATATCAGTTATGACTGTATATATCGTACTGAACTTAAATCAACGGTATCACAACATGTAATCTAGCAAAGACAATAAGTGCCATGAATTCCATCTCTAACTCGAAGCCAAAGAAGTTTATGTGAAAGATTAAGGTGAAAGTCATAAGACTTTGGAAGCAATACTCAGCTGCTATTGGAGAGACCATTGAGATGGTTTTTATAGATGCAAAAGTAATTATTCATAATCAATAATTCTATTGTCTATATTTCATTTTATCATAAATTTAGAACTCATTTTATATAAAATCTAGATAACGCTTATAAATTTGCTTCCACAAACTATACTTCGACATAGACACAAGTTTTAAAAAAAAATCAAAGCTTACTTTATATAAACATTTACAATTTCGTTATATCTTTCCTTATATAACATGTAATATTTGTGACTACAATTTTTATTTTTTAATATATAGATTAAAATTATAAATTTTAATCCATTTATATCGCACACGGTGCGGATTACCACCTAGTATCTAGAATATTTCGTAATAATGTCATTAATATAATTGTAAATGATAAATGTTGGCGACATTTCTAAAACTGCATATCCTATGGTTTTATTATAATTTCCGTGGGCTCTTTTACACATGAATGCAAACCAATATTCGCGTGGGCTCTCACACCTGAATACAAACCTATATTCTATTGAAATGGCTTCAAAGACCATCACTAGTAAATCCATCGTTATTGAACTTTAACGGCTGCGTTACATTATATAACTTGCAGAAGAATTGTTCCATTAAATAACGTCCACAAAAACCTAAAATAAAATGTCGTTACCATTTACCACGTAGAAAGTAATAAGATAAATGTTCCTATTACTTCGATAGTAAACTGGGAATTTTAATACAGTAGCAAACGATTGTAGAACAAGATAAGTGGGGCCAAGAAACTACTCGTAAATATCAAAAAATATAAGTTATGTATTACAAACAAGTGTTCAGAAACGTTTAAACTGTGAAGAGTAATTTCACAAAAAGAGTGAGAGAGAGAGAGTGACAACAAAAGCTTCCGTAACCCTAGCTCCGACCCGCCCCTCTAGCGGAGACGGAGGCGAGTTTCCCTTCCCCTTTCCTTTTCTTTCCTTTCCTTTCCTCTTCTTGTTCTAATCCCGAGTAGATTTTTTCTTCTTCTCTATCGCGTTGGTGGTCCCTCCTCGGAGCCCTATAAATCTGTTGGGGTAGACGATTGATTTGTATTGGTGAGATGACAAGACTATGGAGAAGTCAAGAAGAGGAGAGTCGGCGTTTAGGACCGAAAGTATACCTAGATTTAATTTTTCCCTTTTCAGATCTAGGGTTATACTTTCATGGCGGTTGCGCGTGAACAAGGTAAGACAACTCATTTACCTTGGATGCTCCCTCCTGCTGAGGCGGGGCTAACTGGAAGAGGAGAGGTGCGACTGGAGGCTGATGGAAGGCCCTGATGTGAGCTTCGAACCAGCTGGAAGCTTGGAAGAGATCCCTCGCGTCTCTCACCACCAAGGTCTGACTTTCATTTCGGAGACACGTCCGGCTTTGCTTATGAAACGAGGTATCGATGGACTGCGGCATGAACTAAATATGGAACTCGCCCTAGGCGATTATGTTTTTGGTTTAAGGATTTGACGCTCACCAATTGGAACCAGCACACAGTATAGGATATAGAATACATGTTGAGTTCATGGTTTGCTTGTCCAGTTTCTGCCTCATTTTGTATGGCTGTTAGGTTGTAGGTTCATTTGTACCACTGTCCGTATGTGGCTTAGGACTGGAGCATTGAACGCCAAAGGATACAAACCGTCATCAGTAATGCACCTGGGGTGTTGTTGCTATTGGGACATGAGCGGAAATCATACCTTACGGGATCATAGCTAGGTGAAGAAACTGAAATGCCGGATGTATGGGCTGTGTCTTTAGTAGTTTTTTCCAAGTCATTTGGTCAAATGTACGGGTCAAAGAGATGATTCACTCCGGGTTGTGGGGTGGATTCATTCTCGGTGTTGTCAAAAAATACATTGTTAGCTGGGTCAAGTAGCGTTAGGTTCATTCAAGTGACTTAGGGCAATACTAGATAACTTCAATGTATTTGGTTTCAAGTCTGTAGAGGTTATAACCTTGTGTCTCTTGTACTTTTGTGAAAGGAAGTTGAAGATGAGTTAAATAAAAAAGATAAGTTGTGAATTCAAAATCATTCAATTTCAAAGAGAAACAAAGTTCGAAGCGAGACAGTGAGTGAATTGCGGTGGCTTCCACTCTTTCCTTTTTTACCAACCCTACTCTCCCTCGCCTTGAGTGGAAAAAATTACTGGCCATAGGCTACGGTATTTAATTGGGAAGTTGACTCATTGAGCACACATTTTAGTACAAAAGGCTAGAACAATACAAATCTTTTAATTTATTACCGACATTTTTTAAATGCCCAGCGTGTCCTTCTATCATGT
>CAJHQP010002947.1:0-75473 GCA_905132765.1 Moricandia arvensis | reverse complement strand
TTCCTCAGGTGTAACCAAACTTGGTCACCTACTTCAAAGGTTCTCACACGTCTCCCTTTGTTGGCTTGCTTCTCATAAAGCTTGGTTTTCTGCTCAATGTTTTGTCTAGCCTTCTCATGGATTCGTTGGACCATCTCTGCTTTCTTCTTGCCATCTAGGCTGATCCTTTCACACTCAGGTAAAGGCATTAGATCCAAAGGAGAGGTGGGATTGAACCTATAAACAATCTCAACAGGTGAATACTTAGAAGCAGAATGCATAGCATGGTTGTATGCAAATTCACAGTGTGGTAAGTATTCTTCCCATGTCCTTAAGTTCTTTTTAATGAATGCACGCAGGAGTGTTCCTAAGGTTCTATTAACCACTTCAGTTTGTCCATCAGTTTGCTGATGACAAGTAGTAGAAAACAACAATTTAGTGCCTAGCTTAGACCAAAGTGTCTTCCAGAAGTAACTAAGAAACTTAGTGTCCCTATCAGAAACTATAGTTCTAGGCATGCCATGCAAACGAACAACTTCTTTAAAGAACATGTTAGCAACATGCAATGCATCATCAGTCTTATGACATGCTATGAAATGTGCCATCTTAGAGAACCTATCAACAACAACAAAGATGGAGTCCTTTCCGGTTATAGTCCAAGGCAATCCTACAACAAAGTCCATGGAAATGTCATTCCAGGGATGGTGTGGAATGAGTAAAGGAGTATACAAACCCTGGGATTGGACTTGGGACTTGGCATGCTTGCAAGTAGCACACCTCCCACAGGTTCTCTCCACGTCTCTCTTCATATGCGGCCAATAGAAGTGATCCTGCAAAACTTTAAAGGTCTTGGCAATCCTAAAGTGTCCCATTAGACTGCCCCCATGAGATTCCCTGACAAAAAGATCTCTCAAAGAGCAGTTAGGCACACATAACCTATTGTCATAAAACAAGTAGCCTTCTTGTCTAAACTAATGCCCTGCAGCAAACTTTTGACAAGAAGCATAAGCTTCCTTGAAATCATGGTCAGTATCATACATATCTTTTATCTGCTCAAATCCAAGTAACTTAGCATCTAGAGTGGTCAAGAGAACATACCTCCGAGATAGTGCATCAGCAACTATGTTCTCCTTACCTTGTTTATACTTGATCACGTATGGGAAGGTCTCAATGAACTCAACCCACCTTGCGTATCTCTTGCTAAGCTTAGGGACTCATGATCAGTGTGTATGACAAACTCCTTAGGCCACAAGTAATGTTGCCACGTTTGTAATGCCCTCACCAAGGCATAGAGCTCTTTGTCATAGGTTGCATAGTTGAGAGTGGCTCCTCCAAGATTCTCACTGAAGTAGGCTATAGGTTTCCTATCCTGCATCAATACAGCACCAATTCCAATTCCTGAGGCATCACATTCAATTTCAAAAGTTTTAGTAAAGTCAGGAAGCATAAGAAGAGGTGATTGAGTAAGCTTCTCTTTTAGGCTCTGGAAAGCCTTCTCTTGTTCTTCTCCACACTTGAATCCAACATCCTTCTTTATCACTTCGGTCAAGGGAGCTGCAATGGTGCTAAAGTCTCTCACAAATCGCCTATAGAACCCAGCAAGCCCATGGAAACTCCTCTCTTCTCCTACTGTGGTTGGACTCGGCCAGTCTTTGATGGCTTTGATCTTCTCCTCATCGACGTTAACTCCATCTGCACTCACAACAAAGCCTAGGAAAACCAAGTTATCCGTGCAAAAGGTGCACTTCTTCAAGTTGGCATAAAGCTTTTCATTTCTTAAAACATTCAGGACAGCCCTAAGATGTTCTAGATGTTCTTCTAAGTTTTTGCTATATAATAAGATGTCATCAAAGTATACTAGAACCGAAATGCCTATGAATGACCTAAGAACATGATTCATTAACCTCATGAAGGTACTAGGTTCATTGGTTAATCCAAATGGCATAAATAACCACTCATATAATCCATGTTTAGTTTTGAATGCAGTTTTCCATTCATCTCCACTTTCATCCTAATCTGATGATAACCACTTTTTAAATCTATCTTAGAAAAGATGCAAGAACCATGCAATTCATCAAGCATATCATCAAGTCTAGGGATAGGATGGCGATACTTTACTGTGATGTTGTTAATTGATCTACAATCAACACACATTCGCCATGTACCATCCTTCTTAGGCACTAGGTGTTGAAATGAGTGAGTACAAAAAGAGAAGTGATGTGGGGTTTGATGTGGCTGAAGAGAAGGAAGGTTTGGGAAGGTTTTGGGAGAGTTTGGATCGACCAGGCCGTACAGGCCGTACAGGCCGTACCATTCTGGGTCGACCAAACCTCGACCAAAACTTACCAAAGTTACCCGGGTAACTTTTCTATCAAGAAGAAGTTACCTTTACCCTTATCCTCTTGCTATAGACGTTGGAAAGGATAAGGAGAGAGTCTTGGACAGGCTGGCACAGCTGGAAAGTAAAAGAAGCTTTTGTGGCCAGCAAGGAAGGAGCTAAAAGGAGTTTATGTGGCCAGAAAAGAAGATACCAAAGCATCTTTTGATTCCTCCACGAAAACCCTTGTATCTGACTCTATATATGTTGTAACTCTCTCATTTTCATCAATCAACCGAGTTTAAGCCTCTCTCTCTCTCGTTACTCTCTTTATTCTCTCTATTCTCTCTAATCTCTCTAATCTCTCATACAATCAATCTGTTTCTCTCTTAAACTCGTGCCTTTACACTCACTAAATCAAAAGTGATTATGGTATCAGAGCCAGGTTCATCAAAGGGGTGAGTGTGTATTGTCGAAATCTGGGTTCTTTGTTCTTGGTGGTTTTTGGTGTTCTTCGTGTTCTTGGTGATTCTGGGTTTCTGTTTTTCATTTTTCTGGGTTTGGGTGAAAGGTTCTAATGGAAACCAACGACCACAGAGTGAAAGTGAAGTCTAGATCTGTGATTGAGGTGTTGCAGGAAGGGATAACCTATGAGGAGGTGTCCGGATCTGTTGAAACAGCTTTGAAAAGCCATGGTTTGTGGAGTAGTCACGAAAAGGTGGAAGCTTTTGAGGATATGACTACTGGGGAAGGTCAGATAGATGACCTGAAGGATGAAGACAAGTGGGTCAGAGAAGACATAAAAGCACTTGAGATCATCCATAGATCTCTCTCAAAATCGTTTGTGGAAGTGTATAAGCAATGTCAAGCCGCAAAGGAGATATGGGAGAGACTTGAAGCAGTGTTTGGGAACAAGTTCAATCTGATGGGGATCTGTGTAGCTGAGAGGGTTATCAGAGACTTAGAGCAGAGAAAGGACGAGTTCAATCAGCTGATAAGGAAGCTCAGATACTTGTGGTCAGAGCTGATTGATGCGGATGGTGTAGGTACTTTGGTTCAAAGAGAACAAAGTGGTCCTAAACTGAACAAGCAACCAGCTTGTGAGAAGAGTGGTATGAGACGTAAGAAAGGAAGACTGAGGAAGCTTTCCAGGGTCAAGAAAGCTAAGGGAAAGTATGAGAAGACAAACATACATCCTGCCGGACTGGAAAAGCACCTAAGGATACTGATCAAGGAAGTGACACAGCATATGGTCAGAGGAGAATGCTCCTATTCAGCTTACATGGGTGAGTCAGTAGGAGAAAGATTGGGATCCAATGAACCAGGGATATCAAGAGCTGATGGTCCTATTACGAGGAAGGATTGGGAGACATTTATGGAGCACATCCAAGCTTTGGTTACAACCAGGAAGCAAAGGAGACACTCTAGTGTTGGTGGAGAGGCTACTAATCCTATTATAGTGGATTCTGGAGCAACCCATCACATGATCAGTGATAGGAGTTTGATGAGTAATATCAAAGCCACCACAGGGAGTGTCAGGATAGCTAATGGTGATCAGATCCCAATAGAGGGGATAGGCAATCTGAAGTTGTTTGAGAAGGATTCAGTTGCCTTCTACCTACCTCGGTTCACATCCAATCTGATATCTGTGAAGAAAGCAACTGTGGATCTCAATTGCCAAGTTGTATTCAGGCCAAATGAAGTTGAGTTTCAAGACTTGGAGTCTGGACAAGTCATTGGCCGAGGAGACAGCAGAAATGAGCTCTACCATCTCCAAACGACTAAGCTCTCTAAACCCTTTGACTCTATTTGCTTAAGTAGTGCTACTGATAGTATTGATAGCAGTACTTGGCATGCTAGATTGGGTCACCCTCATACTCGTGCAATTGAACTGATCTTACCTACTCTATCATTCAATCATTTGGAGTGTGAAGCTTGCATCCTAGGAAAGCATTGTAGGACTGTGTTTCCAACATCAGAGACTATATATGAAAACTGCTTTGATCTAATACACTCTGATGTGTGGACATCTCCATGTGTGTCTAGGGATAATCAGAAGTATTTTGTGACGTTTATTGATGAGAAGTCTAAGTATACTTGGATCACATTGCTTCCATCTAAGGATAGAGTGTTAGATGCCTTTGTAAACTTCCAAGCATATGTTACTAATCATTACAATGCTACTGTGAAGGTACTAAGGTCAGACAATGGTGGAGAATACACTAGTCATGCCTTCAAGAATCACTTGGCCAAGCATGGGATAGTGCATCAGACGAGTTGTCCTTACACACCACAGCAGAATGGAGTTGCTGAGAGGAAGAATAGGCATCTTATGGAGGTTGCTAGATCCATGATGTACCATGCTAATGTCCCTAGGCGATTTTGGAGTGATGCTGTTCAGACTGCATGCTACCTTATCAACCGGATTCCAACCAAGATATTGAAGAATCTGTCTCCATATGAAGTGTTGAACAAAACCAAGCCATATATAGATCATTTGAGAGTGTTTGGGTGTCGGTGCTATGTCTTGGTTCCTGGAGAGCAGAGGAACAAGTTGGATGCAAAGAGTACTAAAGCTATGTTTATTGGTTACTCAGTAACTCAAAAGGGGTACAAGTGCTATGATCCAGTGACAAGGAGAGTGTTGGTTTCCAGAGATGTGAAGTTCATGGAGGCAAAGGGGTATTATGAGGAAAAGAAATGGGAAGACTTAGAAGACATGTCTAAAGAACCAGAGGATAAGGCATTGAATCTGAAGTTCTTATTGGAGAAGCTTGGGGTAAACATGTCCCAAGATGAAGGGATAAAGGGCACTCCTCCTTCTGATCAAGCTAGAGGAACTGAAGGAACAACCCCTCTTGATCATGAGGGGGGAGAAGAGTCTGAATCAGAAGTGCAGGAGCAGCATCAAGAGGATTCAGGTCATCATGATCAAGAGGTGACACATGAGGCTGAGAATTTGGATCAGTCTAGTGGAGAGGAGGTAAATGAGATACCTCCAGAAGTTCAAGAAGAGGTTCAGCCTTTGCGAAGGAGCACAAGGGTTAGGAGGGATCCTTCCAACTGGGTAAACACGAGAGTGTACTACAATGCCCAGGCTGTGAAGCATCCTTCTCAAGTCGTGTGTTCCTTTGCAGAGTATCCAGAAGAACACATGGTTTTTATGTGTAACTTGGATGAGAATGAGGTTCCAAGATCCTATGAAGAAGCCATGAAGGATAAAGAATGGAGAGAGTCAGTGGGTAATGAAAGGGATGCAATGATCAGAAATGACACATGGTATGAGAGTGAGCTACCTAAGGGGAAGAAGGCTGTGACTAGTAGATGGATATTTACAATCAAATACCTTGCAAATGGGCAGATTGATAGGAAGAAGACCAGGTTAGTAGCAAGAGGCTTTACACAGACTTATGGTGAAGATTACATTGATACATTTGCTCCTGTAGCTAAGCTTCACACAGTCCGGATTGTATTGTCTATTGCTACAAACCTAGAGTGGGACTTATGGCAGATGGATGTGAAGAATGCTTTCTTGCAAGGTGAGCTTGAAGATGAGGTTTATATGCTGCCGCCCCCTGGTCTTGAGCATCTAGTGAAACCAGGAAATGTGTTGAGATTGAAGAAAGCTATATATGGGCTAAAGCAGTCACCTAGAGCCTGGTATAGAAAGCTGAGTACAACTCTAAATGGGAGAGGGTTCAGAAAGTCTGAACTAGATCACACTCTCTTCACTCTGGTTACTCCATCAGGAATCATTGTGATATTGGTGTATGTGGATGATTTGATCATCACAGGAAGTGATAAGGCTGGGATTAAAGCTACTAAGGAGTTTCTCAAGTCAGTGTTTGATATCAAAGATTTGGGAGAGATGAAGTATTTCTTGGGGATTGAGATATGCAGATCTAAGGAGGGTTTGTTTATGTCTCAAAGGAAGTATACGATGGATATGTTGAAGGAGACTGATGTGCTTGGAGGAAAGATAGCCAAGACACCTCTTGAAGAGGGGTATAAGGTTCTACTTGAGGGGGAGATTGAAGAGAACCAGTTGTTTGAGGATGCTAAGTTATACAGGAAGATGGTTGGGAAGCTGATCTACTTGACTATCACAAGACCAGATATATGTTTTGCAGTGAATCAAGTAAGTCAGCATATGCAGGATCCAAAGGTCCATCACTGGAAGATGGTTGACAGGATACTAAGGTATTTGAGTGGCACGCCTGGACAAGGAGTGTGGATGGGATGCAATGGCAGTACAGAAGTAGTTGGGTATTGTGATGCTGATTGGGCAGGAGATAGAGTTGATAGGAAATCAACTACTGGGTATTGTACATTCATTGGAGGGAACCTGGTTACTTGGAAGAGTAAGAAGCAGAAGGTTATTTCCTGTTCAAGTGCTGAGGCTGAGTATAGGGCTATGTTGAAGCTGACAAACGAGTTGGTATGGATCAAGGGCATTCTGAAGCATCTGGAGATTGAACAGACCACTCCCATGACAATGCACTGTGATAATCAAGCAGCAATTCACATTGCGTCTAACTCAGTCTTCCATGAGAGAACAAAGCACATAGAAGTTGATTGTCATAAGGTGAGACAGATGATTGTATCAGGAGTGATATTGCCATGCTATACAAGGAGTGAGGATCAACTTGCTGATGTGTTCACCAAGGCTGCGAGATTAAAAACAATGGATTCCATCCTTTCTAGGTTGGGACTCATTGATCTCACTCCAAACAACTGATCCCCTCGCCATGGGGTCTTTACTCTTTTCCTTATCAAGGTTTTATCCCTAAGGAGGGTTTTCTTTGGTAAGGTTTTTAATGAGGAAGATCTCATGGCATTCCAAGCTTGACTTGTTCCACATGGTCAAGCTTGAGGGGGAGTGTTGAAATGAGTGAGTACAAAAAGAGAAGTGATGTGGGGTTTGATGTGGCTGAAGAGAAGGAAGGTTTGGGAAGGTTTTGGGAGAGTTTGGATCGACCAGTCCGTACAGGCCGTACAGGCCGTACAGGCCGTACAGGCCGTACAGGCCGTACAGGCCGTACCATTCTGGGTCGACCAAACCTCGACCAAAACTTACCAAAGTTACCCGGGTAACTTTTCTATCAAGAAGAAGTTACCTTTACCCTTATCCTCTTGCTATAGACGTTGGAAAGGATAAGGAGAGAGTCTTGGACAGGCTGGCACAGCTGGAAAGTAAAAGAAGCTTTTGTGGCCAGCAAGGAAGGAGCTAAAAGGAGTTTATGTGGCCAGAAAAGAAGATACCAAAGCATCTTTTGATTCCTCCACGAAAACCCTTGTATCTGACTCTATATATGTTGTAACTCTCTCATTTTCATCAATCAACCGAGTTTAAGCCTCTCTCTCTCTCGTTACTCTCTTTATTCTCTCTATTCTCTCTAATCTCTCTAATCTCTCATACAATCAATCTGTTTCTCTCTTAAACTCGTGCCTTTACACTCACTAAATCAAAAGTGATTACTAGGAGCACTGGTACAGCACATGGGCTCAAAATCTCTCGGATATAGCCCTTCTCCATGAGTTCCTCTACTTGTCTTTGCAACTCCTTGGTCTCAACCGGGTTGGTTCTGTATGCTGGACGGTTTGGAAGGGTAGATCCTGGAACAAAGTCTATCTGGTGCTCAATCACTCTCAAAGGTGGTAAACCAATGGGATTGTCATCTGGAAATACATCTTGAAACTCCTGCAAAAGAGAAACCATCTCACTCGGATACACCGGTGTAGAATCTGTTAGGTTCAAAAGAGTTTCCTTAAACACAAGTAAAATAGCAGATTGTTTAGAGTAGAGAGTTCTTTTGATATCACCCATGTTAGCATAGAAGTTTGGCTGCTTAGTTCCAGCCGGTTTTAGATCAATCTCCTTCTTCTTTTGGAGTTGAATCTGATCTTGTTGTACTTCCTTAGGTGTCAAGGGAACCAGAGTGGTCTTGCGTCCCTTGAACTCAAAGGAGTGCTTGTTGGTGAAGCCATCATGGATAACTCGGCGATCGGATTGCCAAGGTCTTCCAAGAAGTATGTGACCAGCTTCCATAGGCAACACATCACACAAGACTTCATCTTCATACCTCCCAAAGGCTAAGGGAATAAGGACTTGACTTGAAACCTTCATGGTGCCTTCTTCATTCAGCCATTGTAGCCGGTAAGGTTTGGGATGCTTCTGAACCTTCAATCCCAACTTCTTGACCATGGTTTCACTCGCAGCATTCACACAACTACCTCCATCAACAATGAGGCTGCACACTTTTCCTTGGACCAAGCACCGGGTGTAGAAGAGGTTCTCACTCTGCTCTAGCTCCTCAGCCTTGTTTTGCAAGCTTAGAAGCCTTCTTGCTACTAAAAGTTTCCCCTGGACTGGTCCTTCTTCATGTTATTTTTCAGTGTCTTCTTGGTCAGACTCGGTGTTGTCATCTTCTGAGGCATACTCGCCATCTTCCAGGAAGATCATGACTCTCTTGTTGTACATTCATTGGCATAATGACCTCTTCCTTGGCACTTGAAACACTTGACATCACGAGCTCTGGAACTAGAAGCTTCAACCTTGCCTTTGCCCTTGTCAAGAGCACTGCTTGGTTTGGTCTCTTCTCTTGGATAGGACTTGTGATCCTTCTGGAACGGTTTAGACTTCTTAGGGTAAGGTGACTTCTCTTCCTTGGTGTTGTGTAACCGGTTAGAGCCATAGTGGTTGCGTGAATGTCCCTTCCTCTTGAGCTGTTGCTCCACAAGAATAGCTTTGTGTAGCATCTCTTCAAGCTCCACATAATGTTGCATCTCAACATTGTCTTGTATCTCTCGGTTCAAACCACACAGGAACCTTGACATGGTTGCTTCTCTATCTTCTGATATGCTAGCTCTTAGCATGAGCAACTCCATCTCCTGGTAATACTCCTCCACTGATCTTGAACCTTGAGTAAGCTTTTTAAGCCGGTGATGCAAGTCTTTGTGGTAGTGACTTGGAACAAACCTCTTGCGCATGATAGACTTCATCTCTGTCCAAGTCTCAACTGGTTCCTCTCCATTCCTTCTACGAGTTGTGATGTACTGATCACACCAACTTAGAGAATAGTCATAGAATTCAGTAGCAGCAATCTGAATCTTCTTGTGGTTTGTGTACTGCTTACACTGAAAGACTAGCTCAATCTTCTTCAACCACTCAAGGTAGGCATCCGGATCAGCTTTGCCATGGAATGGGGGTATCTTTATCTTCAAACCAGCAAGCTCATCTCCCTGGTTCATCCTTCTTTCTTGGACACGCCTATGTCTTCTTTAGCTTTGTCTTGAAGATGAACTGAGGTGTTCATACTCATTGTCAGTCTCCTCATAACCAGCATGCTCTTGGCGAGTTGCATGAGGTCTCTCTTCTCTCCTAGCCTCTCGGTTTGGCAATTGACTAGTAGCTCTCCTTATGTCTTCTCTGAGCTCTCTCCGGATGTCATTGAGGTTGGTCCTCATCATCTCGGTCATGGTTGCCACCATGTTCTGATTGAGTTGAGCCGACATGGCCTCCATGAGAAGCTTGTTCTTCCTGACGAGTGCAGCTTCTTCTTCAGACTCGGATGCACAAAGATAAACAAAATAACCAGTAAAAGGTTTCTAGGTAACAAGACAAGCAAAAAGGAAAAAGGATAAAACAAACTAAAGCTTCTTCTGCAAGACAAAAGTAAAAAAGGATAATCGCTACAAGCAAAAAGGAGATTAGGGTTGCTGATTTCTAGTAAAAAGGAAATTCTTCAAATCTTGTCTAAACTTTTCTAAGCTTTTCTAGCACCCTAAACAACCTTAATCTACTCGTGTTCAAGGTGATTAACAAGTTAAACAGATGAAACAAAGTGATCTAAAAAGCAAAGAACTTAGGCGGCTTGGGTTTCTCTCTCTAGGGTTTTCTCGCAAGCAAAAAGGAAAAAGCTTAAAACCTTGTCTAAACTCTTATGAAACTCGAGCAGCCCTAACCAAATTAGAACTACTGCTTAACAAGATGAGAGAGATGAAACACGGATGAAAACAAAAATAACAAGAGAGAAAACGATTACTTCCCAACCAAAGGTGCTCTGATACCACTTGATGCGCCCCTAGGATGCTCTTTGGTTGATGGGAATGGATAGATCCTTGCAAGAACGAATCAGAGACTCAAGTTGTTCAAGGTTGTGGATCGATTGGTGACACAAGAGGGATGATAAGATCTCTTGATACTCCTAGATGAATAACTTGGATATGACACACCAAGCAAACACCCTTAGGTTTCCTGGATACTACACACCAGAAGAACTCGCCAACTTGTCTTAGAGAGAGAGCCGTCAAGAAGAAAAGAATACTCGTTGATTAAAGGATGGATGACTACAATAGGGTTTAGAGACCCATTTAAATAAAGAGAAACCGAGAACATGCTCTCTAGGGTTTCGGAAATAAGCAAAAAGGAAACTATAGTTTAACTTTAACATAAGCTTTAAAATGACATAAAAATGTAAACTTCTTTAGCCTTGGACCGAGAATAGGGACTAAGTGATGTGAAGACAAGTTGTGGCCTCGTTAAAAACCTTCCTCCGGAAAACCTCGTGGGACAAAACCAAAAGCAAGGAAAAGAGCATGCACCCCATGTCTTGCCTAGACACTAACTCAGCTTGATGTAGAGATGGCTTGAATTGTGATCAAGACATCTCGGGTCAGACCTTGTCCAAGACTTTCTTGTTGTGGATGTGAAGTGAGTAATCCAACAACATTCTCTTTAAGCTTCTTGACTCTGGAACGAGTCATGGGACCTTCAGGAATGGCTAGAGCATCATCACCAGGCTGCTGGTGCAATGTGGCTTCATGTGGCTCATCTAGACTCTCCTTGTTCTCCTTAGTGATCCGGTCCATGTTCACATCATTTTACCTAGCTGAGGTTTTAATGAGGGAATGCTTCATGGCTTCCAAGCTTGACCACTCCCTATGTTCAAGCTTGAGGGGGAGTGTTGACATGAAGAAATAAATGACAAGGAGAAGTTGTTGACAAGAAGGCATGAATAGCAGAGTAGAAGAGATCAAGGCAAGAGGAGCATCCAAAATGATCAAGTATAAACTAATCACTTGTCCGTACAGTTAGGTCAAGGAGTGACCTAACGTGGCTTGCAAGACAAGGGAAGGTTTAACTTGAGAAGAAAGGAAGCTTAATCTATTCAGAACCAAAGGAGGATGTTGACAAGAAGCAAAGAGACGTTGGGGGATAAGTCACATGCTGAAGAATTCAAATGGAGAGAGGGGGGGGGGACCATTAGTCACATGTCACTTTCCAACAAGGCTGGACGTGCCCCTGCTATTCTTCAGACTGCTCAGACCCATTTGTTTAATCTTTTCTCTGCTCAACTTGTCTGAATTATTTATTAGTTGTTTTGTTTTGTTTGTCTATTAATAGACTTGTACTCAGAAACCACATTAAGCAAGGAAATCATTTCTCTCCTTCTCTCTCTTTACATTTCGAAATCTCCTCTCTCTCTCTCTCTTGTTCTTCATGTTCTTCAGTTTCCAGCAAGTAAACTCTCTCTAAATCTCTTATTCTCACAGTGAGTCAATTATCAAGGGCCTAGTAGTTTGATTTGCATTGTGAATAGAGGTGAGAGCATTAATACAATTGTTACCAGAGTTTGCATTGAGTGCCTTTATAAGGGCCTCAGTGTCTGACTTGCGGATGAAGGCATCATCATTTGAGAGTTGAGAAGTGGCCTGAGAGGTTGACCCAACTGCATGTGTTGTTGAGACCATGGCTCTCCCATCTTCTCCCATGCGCATAGGGGCAGTGCTCAGCTCATGTGCTCTTGCTTCATGTGCCCTTGCCTGGTTGAACTTGGGTGGTCTGAGATGAGGATGAAGAATCCAGCAGTTGTTCTTGGAATGACCTTGCCTCTTGCAATGTTCACAAGTCATTCGCTTGTCAGCTCCACCCCCTGGTTTGTAGAAGACCTTGTTGGCTGAGATAACCTCTATCTTTTCAGCCTTACTAGCCATGGACAGCTCTCCTTTCCCACCAAACAACCCATCAGATCCTTGCTCCTTTTGTAGTTGAGCACACACATCATCCAGACTTGGTAGATCCTTAGCTCTCAGTATGTGTTTAATGACTTCATTGAAAGAGGAGTTAAGGGTGAGTAGCAACCCAAATACCTTGTCTTCCTCACGCCTTGCATTAAGAACAGTAGGATCCGTGGTGCTTGGCCTTAGCATCTCCAGCTCAGCCCACAAAGATCTAAACTTCCCAAAGTGCTTGGTAAAGTCCATATCATCCTGGTGCAAGTTGTTGATTGCCTTCTTCACTTCAAAGACTCTGCTGAGGTTTGAAGTGTTTCCATAAATCTTTTTCAAGGTGTCCCACAACTCCTTTGCTGTTTCACAGTAGGAGTAGGCTTCCATAATGGGACCATCTAGAGAACTTTGCAAGGCAGACAGCACCATGAAATCCTCTTGAGTCCATTTGCCTTCATCTGTCACTACAACTTCTCTGCCATCTTCTCCTTGTGTAATTTGTCTTGGGGCTGTTGACATGAAGAAATAAAGAGCAAGAGAAGCAAGTGTTGACATGAAGATATAAAAGACAAAGAGGAAGAGAGTATGGCAAGAGAAGGATCCAGAATGATCAAATGAAGTTGTTCCGTACAGTTTAGGTCTACACTGACCTAACTTGGCTTACAAGAAAAGGAAAGGGTTAGCTAGAGAGGGAAGGAGACTTATTTAAATCAGACCATGTGATCTGGTCACCAGAGGAGCAGAGAGACGTTAGGGAAGAAGAAGATCACATGCCAAGATAAGGAGACACCCATTTAGGTCCTGTCCCTTTCCACCATGTCTGGACAAAACCTCTGTCCCTTCCTGTCTCTTTCCAACAAGTCTGGGCGTGCCTCTGCCTTCCCTCAGTCCTATTTGTTTAATATATCTCTTGTCAGCTTGTGTATTTGTTTATGTTTTATTTTGCCTATTAAAAGGCTTGTACCAGAAACTAAATCATGTAAGGAAATTATATTCTCTCCTTCTCTCTCTCTCACTCACGAAATCCCTCACTCTCTCTCCTGTTCTTACTATTCTTCACATTTCCAGCAACAAACTCTTTCTTAATCTCATTTAAACACTCACTAAATTACTAAAACTCACATGGTATCAGAGCTGTATGCTCTTGGGACCTAAATCTCCCTACTCTCTTTACTTACTTCCGCAAATTCTCTGAGTTTCATTTCTATTTTTGGCAAAGTTCATCTTGTTCTTCAGCTGTTCATCATTTCCAGCTCCAGAAATTGCCAAAAATGGAAAAGTCTACTTAAATTGAGTAAAGGTGATTTCGAATAAGAAAATGAAGAAGGAGAACCCTATTCCAGTGACCCTAGAGGGTCCTAACTATCTTTTATGGTCAAGAGTGGCCAGAGTTACCTTGGGAAGTCATGGACTTTGGGACAGCCATATCATGGAGGCTGAAATTCCAAAGAGGATGGCTCAAGAGGATAGTCAGGATACTTGTATGAAGCATGAAGCCAAGTGGGTTCAAGAGGAACAGCAAGCACTTGGAATTATACACAGCTCTTTGTCTGAACAGATCTTGAAGGATCATTATCACATCAGAATCGCCAAGAATCTATGGGAGAAGCTTTAAAATATTTATGGGAATCTATGGGAGAGTCTTCAAGCTGTCTATGAGCAAGACAAAGTTTTCAGTCTTCTCCTAAACTTTGATTTACCCTGCAAAAGTCTGATAAGTCATATTATTCAAGAAAGGAAGCTGCCAAGTTCTCAAGGAAGCCAGCCGAGTACATTTGAGCTCAAGGAGTTTGAGTATCAAGTAATTGAAGGAAGAACCATGTATTCAGCATTCTGTGGTGATTCTAATGAAGGAGGAACATGGAGGAGTATGGCAGGGGCGACCAATTCTGATGGTCCAGTGACCAGAAGAGACAATGATGCCTTTATAAAAGCTGCCAAGGCCCTTATCTAACCCAAGGAGGTTGGTAATTATTCTCCTGACTCTAAACCCATTATTATAGATTCAGGAGCTAGCCATCACATGATTAGTGATAGGAACCTGGTTAGTAATATCAAACCTGCCTCAGGGAATGTGCTTATAGCAAATGGTGATAAGGTTAAGATAGAAGGGATAGGGAACCTTAGGTTGTTTGATAAAGAATCAACTGCCTTGTATATGCCTCAGTTTACATCAAATTTGCTATCAGTGAAAAGAGCAACCGTTGATCTGAATTGTCAAGTTGTCTTTAGACCTGATGAGGTTGAGTTTCAAGACTTGAAGACAGGGCAGGTTATTGGTAGAGGGCACAGCCATCAGGAACTGTATCACCTAGAGAAGACTAAGATATCTGGTGCAACGCCTGCTCACTGCCTGATCAGTGCTTCTAATGGGGTTGAGAGCACCATATGGCACTCTAGATTGGGACATCCCCATACTAGAGCATTGAACTTGATGCTTCCGGGTATGGTGTTTCAGAATGATGAATGTCAAGCATGTATCTTGGGGAAGCATTGTAGGACAGTCTTTTCAAGGTCTAGCACTATCTATGAGAAGTGTTTCGACCTGGTTCATTCTGATGTGTGGACAGCACCGTGTCTTTCCAGAGAGAATCACAAGTACTTTGTCACCTTCATTGATGAGAAGTCAAAATACACATGGGTGACTCTGATTCAGACAAAAGACCGGGTGCTGGAGGCATTCAAGAACTTCCATAATCATGTTTCCAACCATTTCAATGCCAAGTTGAAGATTCTCAGGTCTGATAATGGTGGAGAGTACACTAGTCGAGCATTTAAGCAATATCTAGCTCAGCATGGGATCATTCAGCAAACTAGCTGTCCTTACACACCACAACAAAATGGTGTAGCTGAGAGGAAAAATCGACATCTGATGGAGGTGGCCAGGAGCATGATGTTCCATACAAGTGTACCTAAAAGGTTTTGGGGAGATGCAGTCATGACAGCATGCTACTTGATCAACCGGATTCCAACCAGAATTCTTCAAGACCAATCTCCATTTGAGGTATTGAACAAAACTAGACCATCTATTGATCATATGCGTTTGTTTGGGTGTCCTTGCTTTTTCTTGATACCAGGAGAGCAAAGAAATAAACTAGAGGCCAAGAGTACAAGAGCTATGTTCATTGGCTACTCTCCAAACCAAAAGGGTTATAAGTGTTATGAACCAGAGACTAGGAGAGTCCTAGTATCTCGAGATGTGAAGTTTGTGGAATCTAGAGGATACTACAACAACAAAGATTGGAGTGAACTTGAGAATCTATCCCAATCAACCTCGGATAGAGCAAACAATCTTCGACAGGTAATGGAGAGTATTGGGATCAGTATACCTATGGATAAGAGAGGTACTGAACCAGATGAGGCTAGACAAGCTCCCACTCAGTCTACTGAAGCTGAGACCACCACTGACGAGTTTGAGGGTCAGGAGATTCCCCACCTTGACCATGAGGGGGGCAACAATGCTGAGCCACAATCCGAAAACTCAGCACCAATTCATGGTCAAGATGAGCAACAAGATCAAGAAGCACCAGTGGTAAATGAGAACCAACCCTCAGCCAATGAAGAAGAGGTTCAAAATGAAGAATCACAACCAGTACTAAGGAGGAGTACTAGAATCAAACAGCCGGCCTCTAATTGGATCAACACAAGGGTCTACTTCAACTCACAAGCTGTAGCTCATCCTATACAAGCAACATGCTCCCTAGCTCAATATCCTATGGATCATCAAGCTTTCATCACTAACCTTGATGAGGCTTACATACCAAGGTCATATGAAGAGGCTATGGCAATTAAGGAATGGAGAGATTCAGTAAGAGATGAGATGGGTGCTATGGAGAAAAATGGAACCTGGTTTGAAACTGAACTTCCCAAAGGCAAGAAGGCAGTAACAAGCATGCTGTTGTTCACAATTAAGTACTTAGCCAATGGGAAACCTGAGAGGAAGAAGACCAGGCTGGTAGCAAGAGGCTACACTCAAGTATATGGTGAGGACTATCTTGAAACCTTTGCACCAGTGGCAAAGCTTCACACCATAAGGATTTTGCTCTCTCTTGCTGTGAATTTGGAATGGGATCTTTGGCAAATGGATGTCAAGAATGCATTCTTACAAGGAGAGCTAGAAGATGAAGTATACATGCGGCCTCCACCAGGGATGGAAAACATGGTCAAACCTTGTAATGTATTGAGGCTGAGGAAGGCAATCTATGGTCTGAAGCAATCTCCAAGAGCCTGGTATCACAAACTGAGCACAACCCTTAATGGAAGAGGGTTTGTGAAATCTGAAGCTGATCACACTTTGTTTACTCTCACCAGCCAGAAAGGGATCATTGTGATTCTCATCTATGTGGATGATATCATCATCACAGGCAGTGATAAAGAGGGGATCAGCTCCACCAAAGCATTCCTCAAGGCAACATTTGATATCAAGGATTTGGGAGAGCTCAAATATTTTCTTGGGATTGAGATGTGTAGATCCAAGGAGGGACTGTTTCTTTCCCAAAGGAAATACACCCTTGATGTATTAAAGGAAGCTGGAGACCTTGGTGGCAGAGCTGCTAAAACACCTCTAGAGGAGGGATACAAAGTAATGCGTGAGGGGGAGTATGAAGACAAGGCTTATGAAGATGTGAAGCATTATAGGAGAATGGTGGGAAAACTCATATATCTTACTATCACAAGACCAGATGTGTGCTTTGCAGTCAACCAAGTAAGCCAACATATGCAAGCCCCCAAGATACATCATTGGAACATGGTTGAAAGTTTGGATGGGTTGCAACAAGAGTACTGAGATAGTTGGTTATTGTGATGCTGATTGGGCTGGAGATAGGATAGATAGGAGGTCTACAACCGGCTATTGTACTTTCATTGGAGGTAATTTAGTAACATGGAAGAGCAAGAAGCAGAAGGTGGTCTCATGTTCAAGTGATGAGGCAGAGTATAGAGCCATGAGAAAGCTCACAAGTGAACTGATTTGGATTAAAGGGTTGCTTAAGGACTTGGGAATTGAGACTACCACACCCATCACCATGCACTGTGATAACCAGGCTGCAATACACATAGCTTCCAACAATGTGTTCCATGAGAGAACTAAACACATTGAGGTGGATTGTCATAAGGTGAGGCAAGCCGTGGAGCAGAAAGTCATCTTGCCTTGCTATACCAGAAGTGAAGACCAGCTAGCTGACATCTTTACCAAGGCTGCTAGCACCAAAGTCTGTGAGTTCATTCATCCAAAGCTTGGACTCATAGATCTCACATGTCACTGATCCTCTTGCCATGAAGTGTTCTACTCTTTTTCCTTGGTGTGGTTTTTGTCCCATGCGGTTTTTACTAGCTGAGGTTTTAATGAGGGAATGCTTCATGGCTTCCAAGCTTGACTTGTTCCACATGGTCAAGCTTGAGGGGGAGTGTTGACATGAAGAAATAAAGAGCAAGAGAAGCAAGTGTTGACATGAAGATATAAAAGACAAAGAGGAAGAGAGTATGGCAAGAGAAGGATCCAGAATGATCAAATGAAGTTGTTCCATACAGTTTAGGTCTACACTGACCTAACTTGGCTTACAAGAAAAGGAAAGGGTTAGCTAGAGAGGGAAGGAGACTTATTTAAATCAGACCATGTGATCTGGTCACCAGAGGAGCAGAGAGACGTTAGGGAAGAAGAAGATCACATGCCAAGATAAGGAGACACCCATTTAGGTCCTGTCCCTTTCCACCATGTCTGGACAAAACCTCTGTCCCTTCCTGTCTCTTTCCAACAAGTCTGGGCGTGCCTCTGCCTTCCCTCAGTCCTATTTGTTTAATATATCTCTTGTCAGCTTGTGTATTTGTTTATGTTTTATTTTGCCTATTAAAAGGCTTGTACCAGAAACTAAATCATGTAAGGAAATTATATTCTCTCCTTCTCTCTCTCTCACTCACGAAATCCCTCACTCTCTCTCCTGTTCTTACTATTCTTCACATTTCCAGCAACAAACTCTTTCTTAATCTCATTTAAACACTCACTAAATTACTAAAACACACAGGGGCTTCTCCTGAAGTGATATGCTCCCATAGACCTCTTCCACCAAGGGCAGTTTTGGTCAATCTCGACCATAGTAGGTAGTTTAAACCCTTCAAAGTGACTGGAATGACCATTTGCTTCCGTTGCTCCATTTCGACTTGCTATTGTCCAGTGGGTAATAGAGTGAGCTGAGTAGAGATTTTTGAAATTTTGGAACACTAGACAAAGAGAAACAAGTAGAAACAAGCTAACTTCTCTTTAAACCGTGAAGATGTAAAGAGATATGAAGAGAAATGAAGAGAAATGGTCAAGAACAACCCAGAAACTTACAAGAACAGTCCTAATATCCACTGGAAAAAAGGATGTTCTTCAAGATAAACAGAAAGTAATCAGATAGAACTGAAGTATAGAGTGAATAGAGAGTGTTTGCGGAAGAAATTGAGTGGTTTAGGAGCTTAAAGCTCTGATACCATGTAAGAAAATGAAGAACAGTGTGAAGAACAAGAGAGAGAGTGAAGAAACTCAAGAGAGAGAAGAGAGAGAGAGTGATTCGAAAATAAGAGTAAAGAAGGATTGTTTTCCTTGTCTATTTCAGTTTCCAGAGATACATTATTTAAAGACATACAAGGAGGATGAAGACAAGAAGAATAAGATTAAAATAAGGCTGTTTGGTCAAGATAGCGGAGCCTGAAAGTGACAGGACCTCAAGGGTTGGGAGACCAAAGTAGAACATCTGATCTGATCCATTTTTGAATCCCACTTGCTTCCATAAGTCTCCAACGTCTCTCTTGACCTCTTGGCTCTCTTCTTGTCGAGTTTAAACCACTTCCTTGCCTTCCAACCCAAGTTAGGTCACTTGCTTGCTTGGAAGTCAAATCTTGTACGGAATGACATGTTTTCCAAGTCTGTACGGACCAAACCATTCCAACTCGCCCAAATGCATCTCTTCTCTTTGTCTCCATCTTTTATTCATGTCTTCATGTCAATACTTCCTTGGAATTGAAGTATGCCGCTCTAATGAGGGGCTCTTCTTGTCCCAAAGGAAATACACACTTTGGAGCAGGTATGCTTGGAGAGAAACCAGCTAAGACTCCTCTAGAAGATGGCTACAAGATTTTACGTGAGGGGGAGTATGAAGACACACCATTTGATGATCCAAAGCAATACAGAAGACTAGTGGGTAAGGTAATCTATTTAACAATTACTAGACCTGATATTTGCTTTGCTGTGAACCAGGTGAGCCAGCATATGCAAGTGCCAAAGGTTCATCACTGGAAAATGGTGGAAAGGATACTCAGATACCTTAGTGGAGCTCCTGGACAAGAAGTATGGATGGGCTGTAATGGCAACACAGAAGTGGTTGGCTATTGTGATGCTGATTGGGCAGGAGATAGGAATGATAGGAAGTCAACCACAGGCTATTGCACCTTCATAGGAGGCAATCTAGTCACATGGAAAAGCAAGAAACAAAAGGTGGTTTCATGTTCAAGTGCTGAAGCAGAGTATAGAGCCATGAGGAAGCTGACAAACGAGTTGGTGTGGATCAAAGGACTTCTCAAAGACCTGGGGATAGAGATCACTGTTCCAATCACCATGCATTCTGACAACCAGGCTGCTATACATATAGCCTCAAATTCAGTGTTTCATGAGAGGACTAAACACATTGAAGTGGACTGCCATAAAGTGAGACAAGTGATAATCCAAGGGGTCATCTTGCCTTGCTATACAAGGAGTGAAGATCAGTTGGCCGACATCTTCACTAAAGCTGCAAGTACTAAGGTGTGTGAGTCCATCTATCCCAAGCTTGGACTCATTGACATTACCCAGGCGTGATCCTCTTAGCCATGGAACTTCTACTCTTTCCTTAGTATGTTTTTATCCAAATGGGTTTTGCATACTAAGGTTTTAATGAGGGAAGTCTTCATGGTTTCCAAGCTTGACTAAACATTATGGTCAAGCTTGAGGGGGAGTTTTGACATGAAGACATTAATAAAAGGAAGAGATCAAGAGAGGAGAGGCACTTCTGGTCAAGTGAAAGGAGTTGATCCGTACAAGACTTGTTCCACAAGTCTGTCCGTACAACCTTGGCTCCCAAGCAATCAACTCTGACCTAGCTTGGCTTGGAAGACAAGGAAAGTAATTCAAATCGACCAAGAGGAGTTCAAACTTGTTTAAACTGGTCAAGGTATCCGTTTGGGCTGCAGAAGCAAGTGGGGAATTAAAAATAGTAAAGCTCACATGTTCTTTTTAGGTTCATGGCCGTTGGGGACCTGTCCCTTTCTCTTGGACAGACCAACTTATTTTACTATTATCTCTTTTGTCTTCCTTTGTCTATTTATGTAACCTATTCAGAACCATTTCAAGTTAAGGAAAAAGAATCCTTCCTATTTTCTTTCTCTCTGTTAAGTTAACCTCTCTCTCTCCCTCTCTCCTAACATTTTCGAATCAAACTGTAAGACCCGATCCGGCCTTCCTGGCCGGAGTCAAGCCTCACGTCGCTCAGTCCTCTTCCGGACCGAACCTCTAAATTTTTCGCCCTTTATCTTTATTATCGCCCATAGGCGAGGGCTAACTTTGATCTTAGCTCAAGACTACCTTAGTCATTCCCTAGCTTAGATCAGTTCAACTCATACGCAGCGGATTATACTACATTAACCATTGGTCTAAAACCAATCTAACACTTGTCCAATCTAATCGTCTATGCCTTGGTTAGTTCACTTAACTACCTTACAGCTTATAGATCGATCCTTACATGGTACAGGTCATACAATTCTGAGGTTCCATCCCCTAAACCGTTCTACCAGCATCCTAGCAAGATTCTACTTTATCCAAGTATTTGCTAAGTCATACCTTGGCCACATCCACGGAGCTTGTTAGCTCATCGGTCCAGCTGAATTGTTTAGCTCATCCCCATAGCTGACTTAGCTAGTTCATCCAGCTCATCGGGCCAACTCACCTCAGCTAGCTAGATCCGAGCTAAGGCCAGCTGCCTCAGCTTGTTTAACTAGCTTATCCAGCTAGCTAAGCTGAATTACTTCACATGAGGTTCCATCTACTCTCTTCCAGCTGATAGAGTTACAAGTTAGCTGCTCCCAGCTCCCTGCCAACTCGTCCAACTCTTATACATGTATAAACATCTCCCCTTGGGTACTTAGTCATTCAACTAACCATCCCCACTGACCAAGTAACCTTTGGGAAGTCTTCAATGGTAAATGACATGCATCTGGCTCTTCTCAGCTCATGCATCATCCTTATGCTTTGTAAAATATGATACCAAGTCCCTCTCTTGGAGTAACAATACTCATCAGATCCCAAGTCAATCGACCAACCACCCCACATGACTCAGACCTGATGAGTCTTCACACATACCTAACCGGCCATGGAACCATGTCCCATTGAACCTGATCAGTCTTGCTCTTACAACCGATGCACCCTTTGATCAATCAGATCAGACACATTGATCAATCATCCATGAATCAGGTCGTCCTTCCTTGCCATGATCAGATCACACCTGACCTTCCCTGCATAATCACAACCAGCTCCATCATTTTGATGTCAACAAAACGGATCAAAACTCATCAATGGGTCGTTCATAACTTTCCCACTGATCTTCCCCAAAACTGCCTCTTTGTTGTCTTCTCACCACTCTTGGTCTTTGATTGTTGATTCCGACCATGTCTCTGTATTTTCCCTTATTTCCAGGATGTAGAAGGAGTCTCAGGCGTGCCTCTGGGATCCACTCCAGTCGGCCTTGCCTTCCCCAAACAATCCTCCTCTTCTTCTTGCTTAATCTCCACCATATCCACCTATAAGCAGATTTCTGCCTCTCCTTTTCTCTCTGGATTTTGGCAGAGGTTTGCCTTCTGTTTCTGACTGATTAATTTCGTGCATAGGGTCTTATATTTATAGGAGAAGGCGTGGTAACTGTCTCTGGGCGAACAGGCACGAATTGGGGGCACAAACTGCCCAAAACTGCCAAACTGCCCATTCCCACCCTTTCTGCCCAAAACCGCCCAACTGCCCTTTTTGTGCGTGTGGGCTTCCTGGTACAAGGCCCATTCGTCCTCCTGAAGCCCTGGTTTGTTTGCCAAGACCCACGGGCCCTTGCTGGATCAGGCAAGACCCAGCCAGACCCATAACCGCCCATGACCCGTCCACACCGGCCCGGACCATAACACTTCACCGAGCTGAGATGAGCTGACCACTAGCTGCTCCAGCTGAGTGAGCTAGTCCACCAGCTCCAGCTAGCTGACCTTCCTGGAGTGAGCTACCACTGAGCTACTCCTGGCTGGTTGAGCTCCTTCCACCTGGTCCGAGCTTCATCCGTGCATCGTCCAGCTGTCTATACTCTTGTCCAGCTACCTTAAGCTTCCCGGAGCTACCCAAATCTTACCCAGAGCTTGGTTGAGCTGCCTCAAGCTGTCCTGAGCTGTTTTGAGCTCTTCCTCACACCTCACAGCTGCATTAAGCTCATTTCCAACCTTTTCTGGTTAAGTCTCAGCTTCCTGATGCACTTAACCTGCTTCCCGGACCATGATACCTCATGGTTAGACCCTAAGGTCTTGCTGGTACGTATTCTTGTACCATGGTCCGTCCCAACGATCCTGGCTAGGATCGGGGACATGACACAAACTCCTCCTCTCTCACCTGTTCTTCCTTGTTCTTCATTCTGTTCTTCAACAAGCTTACAAGGAGGACCTCATGGTGTTGTCTATCATACAAAACAGCCTTGAGACATCAATCTTGGAAGCTTACTCCTACTGTGAAACTTCCAAAGAGTTGTGGAACACTCTTCAGAAGGTGTATGGCAACATATCAAACTTGAGCAGAGTATTTGAAGTCAAGAGGACTATTAACTCGCTCCATCAAGAAGACATGGATTTCAATCAGCATTTTGGCAAGTTTAGAGCATTATGGGCTGAGTTGGAGATGCTGAGGCCATGTACCGTGGATCCTAATGTCTTGAATGAACGGCGTGAACAAGAAAAGGTGTTTGCTTTACTTCTCACCTTGAACCCCGGCTCGATGATCTAATTAAGCATTTGCTTAGAGCCAAGAAGCTCCCAACCTTGGAAGAGGTGTGCTCTCAAATCCAAAAGGAGCAAGGTTCAGTTGGCCTCTTTGGAGGAAAAGGAGAGCTTTTGTTAGTGAATCAAGGTGATGGTACTGCAAACAAGAGACACTACAAGCATGAGGACAAAAAGGTTGCAAGAAGAAGGGACATGGCAAGGACAGATGCTGGATTCTTCACCCACATCTTAAGCCACAAAAGTTCAGGACTCCTTACCATGATGCAAGACCCAACTTCTCTGGTGAAATGGGCGAATCAGCTACCTCAAATTCCATGCACTCAACCACTAACCTTAATCTGGCTAGTGAAAGGAAAACTATGGCTTCCAGTAGCTCCTCTTCCTTGGGAACCACTCAGGATGAAGCCATCAAGCGATCTGACATAGAGGCTCTCATCAAGATACTCAAGGACAACTCTGGTAACATCCTTGATACCTCTTTACATGCTACAAATACTGGTTACTCCTTGAATGCTTTAACAAACTCCAAAATGACAAAACCCTTAGTTATTGATTCAGGAGCTAGCCATCATATGATTAGTGATCTAGGGTTGATTAAAAATATTGTTCCTGCCCTAGGGAATGTTCTTGTAGCTAATGGAGAAATGGTACCAATTAAAGGAGTAGGTGATCTTAGGTTGTTTGATAAAGAATCTAAGGCATTGTACATGCCAAATTTTACATCCAACTTGTTATCTGTTAAAAGGGTTGCTACTGATTTGAATTGCAAGGTTACCTTCACCCCTAATGATGTCTCCTTTCAGGATATGGAATCTAGTAGGTTACTTGGCAAAGGTGTGACCAAGGGAGACTTGTACTTGCTGGAAGACACTAAGCTTGCATCCGATTTATCCCATGCTTTAAGTTCATGTTTTAATTTCCCTAAAGATGTTATGTGGCATGCTAGATTAGGACATCCTCACTCTCGTGCTTTAAACATCATGTTGCCTAGTATTTCATTTCAAAAAGATTGTGAAGCTTGCATCTTAGGAAAACATTGTAGAACTGTCTTTCCTAAATCTAGTACAATCTATGAAAATGTCTTTGATTTAATTCACTCTAATGTGTGGACTGTCCCTTGTGCATCTAGAGAGCATCATAAGTATTTTGTGACATTTATAGATGAAAAATCTAAGTACACATGGATCACATTGCTTCAATCAAAGGATTGTTAAGTTGAGGTATCTAGTTTGTGTGGAATAGAGAGAAGGAGGAAAAGAGAGGGGTTTGAGTCGACCTTGTCCGTACAAGGCCGTACAGGCCATACAGGCCGTACAAGGTCGACCCAAAAGAGCTTTAAACCATGTTTTTGCAATGTGCAAAATTGGGGTTGTCCGTACAAGAAAAAGTTACTGAGGTGAAAAAGGTAAAAAGGTAAAAAGGTAAAAGAGGAGAACTTACCATTAGAAGATCGAGTGGTTAACTTGGAGTGAAAGAAAGGGTTTGGGTCGGGTAAACCTTGAAGCTTTAGGTGCCAAGGTTACCGTTTGTAGATAAGGCTTGGTCAAGCCTCCAGCCGGTGCAAGCTGTAAAATGAGGAGCATCTAGTCAAGATGCCATTGGCATCTAGCCACCAGAGCCACTCGTTTGAACCATTAGGCGCGCCTCTTCTCCTGTCCACATGCTTTCCCTCTCTTGCTTTACGAAACCCTTGTAAACCCTCTCTATATATTCTGAACTCTCTCTATGAATAAAGCATACAGTTCTCTCTAAACTTTCGAGTCTCACAATGTTCTTCATAGTCTTCATTAATCTTCTTAGTTCTTAGTCTAAACCGAGTCTTTTGTTCATCAAATCTCTTTCTAGTCTCGTTCTTGTTACTTATTCATCTAAGATCCTAAAAGATCTTATGGTATCAGAGCCAGGTTCATCACGATCTGGGTTTGTGTTCATCGAGTTGAAGAAGATCAAGGTTGAAGCTTTTTGAAGATCTAAAGCTGTTCTTTGAAGATCCGGGTAGAAGACTGAAGTTTGAAGCTTGTGTGGTGTAAAAGCTTGAGTCTTTCACGTTCTTACCTTCAAAGACTCAACCTTTCCTCTCATTTCTGGGTTCATCCGTGTTCTAAGGTATAGATCCATTCATTTCCAAGCTTTTGAAGTCAAGCTGGTTGTAGATGGATAGTGTTAGCATGAAGGTTCCGGTTACTCTAAAGGGGAGTAACTATCTGTTGTGGTCTCGTTTGGTGAAGACTGCTGTGGGAAGTAAGGGCTTATGGGGTCATATCACATCCGGTGAAGCTCCTAAGCTCATTACTCAAGAAGGTGAAGCTGCAAGTGCCACAAGTGAGGTGGAGAAGTGGCAGCAAGAAGACATGATGGTGATGACACTTCTTCAAGGATCTCTTGAGACTCCTATCATGGAAGCTTATAGCTACTGTGAAACCGCAAAGGATCTATGGGAGACCTTGAAGAAGGTGTATGGAAACATCTCAAACTTGAGCCGAGTGTTTGAGGTGAAGAGAGCAATCAACGGGTTGCTACAAGAAGATATGGAGTTCACTAAGCATCTTGGAAGGTTCCGAGCCCTCTGGTCCGAGTTAGAGATGCTGAGACCAAGCACGGTTGATGCTGATGAGTTGAATGAAAGGCGAGAGCAAGATAAGGTCTTTGGGCTCTGCTCACTCTAAACCCTGCCTACAACAGCCTCATCAAGCATATCCTGAGAGCTGAGAAGCTTCCATCTCTAGAAGATGTGTGTGCTCAGATACAAAAGGAGCAAGGCTCTATTGGGTTGTTTGGAGGTAAGGGGGAGCTTACCTTGGCTAACCAAGCTGCGCAAACTGATCAGGTTGAAACACCAATGGCAAACAAAGCTGCTTTCAACAAGTATGAAGACCGGAGGTTCAATGGTAACTGTGATCATTGCAAGAAGCACGGCCACAAGAAGAGTCAGTGCTGGATCCTCCACCCACATCTCAAGCCGGCCAAGTTCATGAAGGAGAGGGAAGCTAGAGCTCACATCTCGGAGGGGTCAACTGTTGCAAGCACAAGCAAGACAACCGATGGTGATAAGAGGGAGGCTAGTGAAGGAAAGTCCCTTGTTGCCTATACGGGTGGTACCAGCAGGAACAATGATCAAGACTACATCCGGAGGTCTGACATTGAAGCCCTCATCAAAATGCTCAAGGAGAATGGTAACACCTTTGGTAACCTTAATGGGTATTCTCTTGGTGCTTCAATGGTTGCTAGTAAGCTAGAAAATGTGATTGATCTTAGGACTGATAGAACTGGTAGGACATTAGAAATGAACCGCCAAAGTCTTGCTTGTTCTATTCCTAAAGGAACTTGTCATATTGCTAATAGCTCAGCTAAACCTTTGATAGTAGACTCAGGAGCCTCCCATCACATGATAAGTGACACCAATCTGATCAAAGATATTGAACCAGCTAATGGTCATGTCATGATTGCTAATGGTGATAAGATTCCTATTAGAGGAGTGGGAAATCTAAAACTGTTTAGTAAGAACTCAAGAGCTTTCTATATGCCTGAATTCACTTCAAACCTGTTATCAGTTAAGAAATGCACTAATGATTTGAATTAACGAGGTTGAGTTTCAGGATATTGAGAGCCAAAGGATGATTGGAAAAGGAGTTACCAAGGGCGAGTTATATATGCTTGAAGAGCTTGATCCTGTTTCTGATTTTAGTTGTTCCTTTACTACTGTTTCTTCTGCTTTGAATAAGAATGCTTTGTGGCATGCTAGACTAGGACATCCTCATGTTAGAGCTTTGAACTTGATGTTACCAGGTGTTATTTTCGAAAATAATGAGTGTGAAGCTTGCATTTTAGGCAAGCATTGTAAGAATGTCTTTCCAAGATCATCTACTGTTTATGAGAAGTGCTTTGATTTGATTCATTCTGATGTTTGGACTGCTCCTTGCATATCTAGGGATAATCATAAGTATTTTGTGACATTCATTGATGAAAAATCTAAATACACCTGGTTAACACTCATTCCATCTAAAGACAGAGTCCTTGATGCATTTAAAAATTTTCAATCCTATGTGACTAACCATTATCATGCCAAGTTTAAAATTTTTAGATCAGATAATGGAGGAGAGTACACAAGTCATGCCTTCAAGGATCACTTAGCTCGTCATGGGATCCTTCATCAGACCAGTTGCCCTTACACTCCACAGCAAAATGGAGTGGCTGAGAGGAAGAACCGCCATCTCATGGAGATTGCAAGGTCCTTAATGTTTCAAGCAAATGTGCCTAAGAGATTTTGGAGTGATGCTGTGACTACTGCTTGCTATCTCATCAACCGCACACCCACAAAGGTCCTGAATGATCAAGCCCCCTTTGAGGTTCTCAACAAGTACAAGCCATCAGTGGACTATCTACGGGTCTTTGGGTGCCTCTGCTATGTACTGATTCCTGGAGAGATGAGAAACAAGTTAGAAGTCAAGAGTACAAAGGCAATGTTTATAGGCTACTCCACAACTCAGAAGGGATACAAGTGCTATGATCCAGTGGCAAGAAGAGTTCTGGTGTCTAGGGATGTCAAGTTCATAGAAGAAAGGGGGTATTATGAGGAGAAGAATCAAGAAGAGTTGAAGGACCTTACCTCGGATAAGGCAGCAACTCTTAGAATTATCTTGGAAGGTCTTGGCATTGGAGTGACCAAGAACCCGGATGAAAGTGGTCCAACAGGGACGAATGAAGCAAATCAGTCTCCCCACCTTGATCATGAGGGGGGAAACACTGAAGATCAAGGAGATGAAGAATCTGGTAGTGGTGGTGAAGAGTTTGATTCGGGACAAGAAGACTTTGACTCTCCAGGGGAAGATAGAAGTTCAGGTTCTCATGATCAAGGTGGAGATACTCAAGAAGGTCAGAGAAGTACTGAACAGCAAGGGGAGGAAGAACCGGAAAGAAGGGAAGTAGAACAGCAGCAACAGCTGAGAAGAAGTTCTAGGATAAGAAGACCACCATCTGATTGGGTTAACACTAGGGTTTACTACAATGCCCAAGCTGTTGCTCATCCATCCCAAGTGGTCTGCTCCTTTACTAAGTATCCAGAGGAACATTGTTCCTTTATGGTGAGTCTGGACGAGAGCTATATACCAAGATCTTATGAGGAAGCTGTCAAAGACAAGGAGTGGAAGGAGTCAGTTGGTGCTGAAGCAAGTGCCATGATTAAGAATGACACATGGTATGAGAGTGAGCTACCAAGAGGGAAGAAGGCTGTGACCAGTAGATGGATCTTTACCATCAAATACTTGGCAAATGGGAAGATTGATAGGAAGAAAACCAGGTTGGTTGCAAGAGGATTTACTCAAACCTATGGAGAAGATTATGTGGATACGTTTGCTCCAGTTGCAAAACTTCACACTATCAGAATCATACTGTCTCTTGCGGTTAACCTTGAGTGGGGCCTTTGGCAAATGGATGTGAAGAATGCTTTTCTTCAAGGAGAACTTGAAGATGAGGTTTATATGCATCCTCCACCAGGCCTGGAACACTTAGTAAAGAAGGGAAATGTTCTTCGGCTTAAGAAGGCAATCTATGGTCTCAAACAATCTCCTAGAGCCTGGTACAACAAGCTGAGCACAACTCTCAATGGAAAAGGGTTCAAGAAATCTGAACTGGACCATACCTTGTTCACTCTCTCGACCACATCAGGTATAGTTGTCCTTCTTGTGTATGTTGATGATATCATCATCACAGGAAGTGACAAGGCAGGTATTCAATCCACTAAAGACTTCCTTAAATCTGTGTTTGAAATTAAAGACTTGGGAGAGATGAAATACTTCCTTGGTATTGAGATATGTAGATCCAAGGAAGGTTTGTTTCTGTCCCAGAGAAAGTATACACTTGATCTCTTGAAAGATGCAGGGAAGCATGGAGGAAAGACAGCCAAGATGCCACTAGAGGATGGGTACAAGGTTCCTCGTGAGGGGGAGATTGAAGACAACCGACCATTCCATGATCCTAAGCTTTATAGAAAGCTTGTTGGTAAGTTAATCTACCTTACCATTACTCGACCTGATATCTGTTTTGCTGTGAACCAGGTGAGTCAACACATGCAAATCCCAAAGGAACATCACTGGCATATGGTTGAAAGGATCCTGATGTATCTCAACGGATCATCAAACCTTGGAGTATGGATGGGGTGCAACAGAAGTACTGAAGTGGTGGGCTACTGTGATGCGGATTGGGCAGGAGATAGGATGGACAGGAAGTCGACCACTGGATACTGCACCTTCATAGGTGGGAACCTGGTCACATGGAAAAGTAAGAAGCAGAAGGTGGTCTCTTGTTCCAGTGCCGAAGCTGAGTATAGGGCAATGCTTAAGCTCACAAACGAGCTGGTATGGATCAAAGGCATTCTAAAACATGTGGAGGTTGATCAGTCTACACCAATGACTATGCATTGTGATAATCAAGCTGCGATCCATATAGCCTCCAACTCAGTTTTCCATGAAAGAACCAAGCACATTGAGGTGGATTGTCACAAGGTGAGGCAAATGATTGGATTAGGAGTGACCTTGCCGTGCTATACAAGAAGTGAAGATCAGTTGGCAGATGTGTTTACAAAGGCTGCAAGACAGAAGACAATGGAGTCCATCCATGTGAGGTTGGGACTCATTGATCTAAACCAACTTAGCTAATCCCCTGCTATGAGGTCTCCACTCTTTTTCCCTCATCAAAGGGTTTTATCCCAACCAGGGTTTTCTCTTTGGTGAGGTTTTTAATGAGGGAGATCTCATAGCCTTCCAAGCTCGACTTGTTCCATATGGTCAAGCTTGAGGGGGAGTGTTAAGTTGAGGTATCTAGTTTGTGTGGAATAGAGAGAAGGAGGAAAAGAGAGGGGTTTGAGTCGACCTTGTCCGTACAAGGCCGTACAGGCCGTACAGGCCGTACAGGCCGTACAAGGTCGACCCAAAAGAGCTTTAAACCATGTTTTGGCAATGTGCAAAAATGGGGTTGTCCGTACAAGAAAAAGTTACTGAGGTGAAAAAGGTAAAAAGGTAAAAGAGGAGAACTTACCATGAGAAGATCGAGTGGTTAACTTGGAGTGAAAGAAAGGGTTTGGGTCGGGTAAACCTTGAAGCTTTAGGCGCCAAGGTTACCGTTTGTAGATAAGGCTTGGTCAAGCTTCCAGCCGGTGCAAGCTGTAAAGTGAGGAGCATCTAGTCAAGATGCCATTGGCATCTAGCCACCAGAGCCACTCGTTTGAACCATTAGGCGCGCCTCTTCTCCTGTCCACATGCTTTCCCTCTCTTGCTTTACGAAACCCTTGTAAACCCTCTCTATATATTCTGAACTCTCTCTATGAATAAAGCATACAGTTCTGTCTAAACTTTCGAGTCTTACAATGTTCTTCATAGTCTTCATTAATCTTCTTAGTTCTTAGTCTAAACCGAGTTTTTTGTTCATCAAATCTCTTTCTAGTCTCGTTCTTGTTACTTATTCATCTAAGATCCTAAAAGATCTTAAGGATAGGGTGTTAGATGCATTCATAAATTTTCAGACTTATGTATCTAACCATTACAATGTCAAGATAAAAATTTTGAGATCAGATAATGGAGGAGAATACACCAGCAATGCATTCAAACAACACCTAGCCAAACATGGAGTGATCCATCAAACAAGCTGTCCATATACTCCACAACAAAATGGTGTGGCTGAGAGAAAGAATATACACCTTATGGAAGTGGCCAGAAGCATGATGTTCCACATGAATGTACCAAAGAGGTTTGGGGAGATGCAGTGATGACAGCCTGCTATTTAATCAACAAAATTCCCACCGAAGTTCTACAATATCTTATGAAAACCCTTCTGGTTTTGATTCCCTTGACTGATCTTGAGGGTGATTTGTATTGACATGAAGACATGAATAAAGGATGGAGACATCAAGAGAAGAGAAGAACATCTGGTTATATAGTCCTGTGATATAGTCGACTACGTGCCTCCACTACATGCCTCAACTACATCATATAGTTGACTACATGCCTCGACTACATGCATCAACTACATCACAGTGTTCAGATTTGAAATTCAAATTCAAGCTGGTTGATAACCGTTGGGGAGCAGAAGCAAGTGGACATTTGTTTATTATTTTCTCTTCTGTCTCCCTGTGTCTATATATATGTTGTACTCCATACCATTATTTAGTTTAAGGAAAAGAACTCCTTCTCTATTCTCTCTAATAAACACTTCTCTCTCTCTCTCTCTCCTCCAATTCTCGAATCAAACTCTCTGTTTTCTCTTGTGTTCTTCACTCTGTTCTTAACAAAACTTACATGGTATCAGAGACATTTGGCTCCTAAACCTATTTTTTCTTCCTCAAAACTACTTTATTCTCCTCCCTCTTCCTTTTCATCCGATCAGTTCTTGAGTTTCTTGAAGAACATTCTTTTATCCAGTGGATAATAGATCTGTTCTTGCGAGTTCCTCAACTATTCTTCATCTTTTCTCATCTTCCGTTCACAATACAAACAAAGTAAACTTGTTCTGTTCTATTCTCTGGTTGCTCCAGTATTCAGAAACTCATCTTTACTTCTCTAAAATCCTTGGTTCATCCTTTTACCCACTGGTCAATAGCTTTTCGAAATGGAGCAAAACAAGGCAGTGGTGGTTCCAGTCACTCTAAAGGGGGTTAACTACCTTCTCTGGTCAAGATTAATCAAGAATGCCCTTGGTGGATGAGGCTTATGGACGCATATCACTTCAGGGGAGGCGCCAAAGCAAACCATCCAAGGAGAAGATGGCAAGGAGATTGTGGTGGCAGATGAAGGCAAATGGAGTCAAGAGGACTTTATGGTGCTGAATATCATCCAAAGCTCACTTGATGGTCCCATAATGGAGGCCTACTCATACTGTGAAACCGCAAAGGAGTTGTGGGATACCCTTCAGAAGGTATATGGAAACATATCCAACCTCAGTAGGGTCTTTGAAGTAAAGAAGGCCATCAACTGCTTGAACCATGAAGATAAGGACTTTAACCAACACTTTGGTAAGTTCAGAGCTCTCTGGGCAGAACTGGAGATGTTGAGGCCAAGCACTACTGATCCCATTATCCTGAATGATAGGCGTGAGCAAGACAAGGTGTTTGGTCTACTCCTCACTCTCAACCCAGCTTATAACGACCTCATTAAGCATATTCTGAGGGCTGATAAGCTACCAAGTCTAGAAGAGGTGTGCTCTCGAATCCAGAAGGAACAAGGCTCAGTTGGTCTGATTGGAGGAAAAAGAGAACTCAACTTAGCCAACAAGGCTGAGATAGTAACTGCAAACAAGGCCTTCTTCAAACCAGAAGATAGGAAGAACTCAGTGACTTGTGATCATTGTAGGAAGATCGTCCACATGAAGAACCAGTGCTGGATCCTTCACCCTCACCTCCGTCCTCCATCAAAATTCAACCAGGGTAGAGCACATGAGAATGGAGGGAGGGCTACGAACTCTACTCCTCACATTGCTGGAACATCTACTCAACTTAACCAGGAGGACTCTCTAATCCGCAAGTCAGACATTGAGGATCTCATAAAATCCCTCAATGATAACTCTGGTAACATCAGTAGTAATGTTCATAATGCTTTGAATACAATTCAGAACATATCGCAACCTGCTAGGCCATTGATCATAGATTCAGGGGCATCTCATCATATGATCAAAGATGCTAAACTGTGAAAGATTGATAGAGATTAAGAGAATAAGAAGAGAATGAGAGATTTAGAGAAAGATTTAGACTAAGGAAGAAGAGACTCGACGAGAAAGAATAGAAACCATTGAGAGAGACTAAGAGAGGAGACTGAATATTTCGTGTTATTGATTAATGAACAGAGGTTACAAATATATAGAGGAAGAGTAAAGCCCTACAACGGATACAGGATAAGGTTTCTGGATAAGCTTTTTCAACAGGCGTGTGGAGTCAAAGACCAAGGAGCGTCCCGTTTGAATTCTTGTGGCTGGAAAGCTTCACACGCGAGATTCCTTTGGCATCTTGACCAGATGCTCTTCCAGCACGAGCCAGCCTGTCAAACGCGCGCCTCAGTCAAGCTTGGTCCGCTTGGTAACTAGTAAGAGTAACTCTGGGTCGAGTTACTCTTACCCGGGTAACTTTCCTCGTCCGCGGTAAACTTCTTCACCCACTTGTACGGCCAAGTTGTACGGCCTGTACGGCCTAGTTGTACGGACATGTACGGACTGATCCAAACCATTTCCTCTCCTCTTCATAAGCCTTCCTATACCATATTAAGACCTCTGTTCAACACTCCCCCTCAAGCTTGACCATGTGGAACAAGTCAAGCTTGGAATGCCATGAGATCTTCCTCATTAAAAACCTTGCCAAAGAAAACCCTCCTTAGGGATAAAACCTCAACAAGGAAAAGAGTAAAGACCCCATGGCGAGGGGATCAGTTCTTTCTGGTAAGATCCATGGGTCCAAGACGAGTGTGGATGGACTCAATGGTCTTCTGCCTAGCTGCTTTAGTAAACACATCAGCTAGTTGATCTTCACTCCGGGTATAGCATGGCAATATGTCTACGGATACTATCATTTGCCTCACCTTGTGGCAATCAACCTCAATATGCTTAGTCCTCTCATGGAACACCGAGTTGGAGGCAATGTGTATAGCCGCTTGGTTGTCACAATGCATGGTCATGGGTGTGTCTCGATCAATCCCCAAGTGCTTCAGTATCCCTTTGATCCAAACTAACTCATTTGTAAGCTTCAACATGGCTCTGTACTCGGCTTCAGCACTGGAACAGGACACCACCTTTTGCTTCTTACTCTTCCAGGTAACAAGGTTCCCACCAATGAAGGTGCAATAACCAGTGGTCGACTTCCTATCCATCCTATCCCCGGCCCAATCTGCATCACAATATCCAACCACTTCTGTGCTCTCATTGCACCCCATCCAAACTCCTTGACTTGATGTTCCATTCAGGTACATGAGAAGCCGGTTCACCATGTTCCAGTGATGCTCCTTAGGCCCTTGCATGTGTTGGCTAACCTGATTCACAGCAAATCATATATCAGGTCTTGTGATTGTCAAATAGATTAACTTACCAACGAGCTTTCTATAAAGCTTAGCATCTTGAAAGAGTGGACTGTCTTCTATCTCCCCCTCTCGTGGTACTTTATATCCTTCTTCCAAGGGTGTCTTGAATGTCTTCCCTTCTGGTATACCTGCATCTTTCAAAAGATCAAGTGTATACTTTCTTTGAGATAGAAATAAACCTTCCTTGGATCTACACAACTCTATTCCAAGAAAGTATTTCATCTCTCCCAAATCTTTAATTTCAAATACAGATTTCAAGTAGTCTTTAGTAGCTTGTATACCTTCCTTGTCACTTCCAGTAATGATGATATCATCAACATATACTAGGAGGACAATGATACCTGAGGGAGATGTGAGAGTGAAGAGGGTATGGTCGAGCTCGGATCTCTTGAAGCCTCTCCCATTCAAGGTAGTACTCAGTTTGTTGTACCATGCTCTTGGAGACTGCTTGAGACCATATATAGCCTTCTTCAGCCTTAAGACATTCCCTTCTTTTACCAAGTGTTCAAGACCCGGTGGAGGATACATATACACTTCATCTTCAAGTTCCCCTTGAAGAAACGCATTCTTCACATCCATTTGCCATAGACCCCATCTTAGATTAACCGCAACAGACAGAACTATTCTGATAGTATGAAGCTTTGCAACCGGGGCAAAAGTGTCTAGGTAGTCTTCACCATAAGTCTGAGTGAAACCCCTTGCAACTAGTCTAGTCTTCTTCCTGTCTATCTTCCCGTTTGCAAGATACTTGATGGTGAAGATCCACCTACTTGACACTGCCTTCTTTCCTCTTGGAAGTTCACTCTCATACCATGTATCATTTTTGATCATGGCGTTTGCTTCAGCACCAACTGACTCCTTCCATTCTTTATCCTTCATAGCTTCATCATAAGACTTTGGAATGTAGCTCTGATCTAGGTTAACCATCAGCACACAATGATCTTCAGGGTAGTGAGCAAGAGAGCATGAGACACGAGAAGGATGAGCCACTGCTTGAGCATTGTAGTACACTCTTGTATTCACCCAGTTGGTTGGAGGGTTTCTGATCCTAGTGCTTCTTCTCAGTTGTTGCTCTTGTTGCTCAACTTCTGGTTCTTGATCTTGTCCTTCTTCATCATTCACTGATCCTTGTCCTTCTTCTTGCTCTTGTTGCTCCACACTTTGATCATGAGAACCTGATTGTTCTCCTTCTTCTTGAGTACTTTCTTCAGGTTCATTTCCCCCCTCATGGTCAAAGTGGGGACCCTGATCTTCTTCGTTTGTATTGGGGGGACCTTGAGGTTGTCCTCCTCCATTCCTTGGCTCTTGAGACAGATTAATCCCAAGACCTTCCAGTATTATCCTTAGGTTGGCTGCCTTATCTGATGCAAGATCCTTCAGTTCTGCTTGATTCTTCTCTTCATAATACCCTCTTTCTTCAACAAACTTTACGTCCCTTGACACCAGTACCCTCCTTGTGACCGGATCATAGCATTTGTACCCCTTTTGGGTTGGTGAATACCCTATGAACATTCCCTTGGTACTCTTTGCATCTAATTTGTTCCTCAACTCCCCTGGTCTTAACACAAAGCATAGACAACCAAAGACTCTAAGATGATCCAAGGTTGGTCTATACCTGTTCAAGACCTCAAAAGGAGACTTGTCTTCAAGGATCCGGGTTGGTGTTCTGTTGATCAAGTAGCATGCTGTAGACACTGCATCACTCCAGAACTTCTTTGGTACATTGGCCTGGAACATCATCGACCTTGCCACCTCCATGAGGTGTCTGTTCTTTCTTTCGGCCACACCATTTTGTTGAGGTGTGTAAGGGCAACTTGTCTGATGGAGGATGCCATGTTGCGATAGGTGTTGCTTGAATGCTTGGCTAGTGTATTCCCCTCCATTATCTGATCTAAAAATTTTCAACTTGGCATTAAACTGGTTAGTCACATAGTTTTGAAAATTTCTAAATGCATCAAGAACCCTATCTTTAGATGGAATCAAGGTTATCCAGGTGTATTTAGACTTCTCATCTATGAATGTTACAAAATACTTGTGATTCTCTCTAGATAAGCAAGGTGCAGTCCAAACATCAGAGTGAATCAAATCAAAGCAATGCTCATAGATGGTAGACGATTTATGAAACACAGTCTTACAATGCTTGCCTAAAATACAAGCTTCACAATCATTATTTTCAAACAAAACACGTGGAACCATTAAGTTTAAAGCTCTAACATGAGGGTGCCCTAGTCTAGCATGCCACAAAGCATTCTTATTTAAAACAGAAGCAGAAACAGAAGTAAACGAGCATTTATGATCAGGCACAGAACTAAGCTCTTCAAGCATATAAAGATCTCCTTTGGTTACTCCTTGCCCAATCAATCGGCTGCTCTCAATATCCTGAAACTTGACATCATTAGGACTAAATATGACATTGCAATGCATATCAGTGGTACACTTCTTGACAGAGAGTAAGTTTGAAGTAAACTCAGGCATATAAAAGGCTCTAGATTCTTTGTTAAACAGTTTCAGTTTGCCTACACCTCTTATTGGTATTCTATCTCCATTTGCTATCATCACATGTCCATTAGCCGGTTCTATATCTCTAATAAGACTAGTATCACTAATCATATGATGAGATGCACCAGAGTCTACTATCAAAGGTTTAGACATGTTATGAGCAGTATGAGAATGACCAATCATCCTAGAATCAGTGTGAAGGCTATCCGGTTGTTCAACAATACTAGCAACCCTATATGCACCAAATGAATACCCTTTGATATTACCAAGAGTGTTACCATTATCCTTGAGCATTTTGATGAGAGCATCCATCTCAGACCGGCGGATGAACTCATGCTCATTGAGACGTGGCTGGTGGGCAGTGTAGGTCACCAGGGCCATGCTCTCACCTCCTTCACGCCCTTCTGTCTCATTTCCCTTGGTTGAAGTTCCAACACCCGTTTGATCACCTGTTCCATAGGTCACATTAGCTCTTCCTTCCCTTTCCTTCATGAACTTGGCCGGCTTGAGGTGAGGATGGAGTATCCAGCATTGGCTCTTCTTATGACCATGCCTTTTGCAATGATCACAGTTTCCATTGAACCTCCTGTCTTCAAAGTTTCCAGCACCTCTCCTATCTTCATACCTATGAACTCGGTTAGCTTGAGGCACCTCGGCTTGGTTTGCAAGAGTAAGCTCCCCCTTTCCTCCAAATAGTCCCAAGGACCCTTGTTCCTTCTGGATTTGAGCACAAACTTCTTCAAGAGTAGGGAGCTTCTCGGATCTAAGGATATGTTTGATCAGATCATTGTAGGTAGTGTTGAGCGTGAGTAGGAGCCCAAAGACCTTGTCTTGCTCACGCCTCTCATTCAACTCATCCGGATCTGTAGTGCTAGGCCTTAGCATCTCAAGTTCAGACCATAAAGCCCGGAACTTTCCCAAATGTTTAGTAAACTCCATGTCTTCTTGAGCTAAGCTGTTGATAGCCCTCTTGATCTCAAACACTCGTGTGAGGTTTGAGATGTTTCCATACACCTTTTGGAGAGTATCCCATAGATCTTTCGCCTTCTCACAGTAGCTGTAGGCCTCCAAGATCAATGGATCCAGAGAGCTCTGGAGGATGGACATCACCATATTATCCTCCTGGATCCACTTAAGTTCATCACAAACCACCACTTCTTTGTCGCCTTCACGAGTAATGAGCTTCGGAGCCTCGTCTTCAAGAACATGGTTCCAAAGGCCCTTACTTCCCACGGCTGTCTTCACCACACGAGACCAAAGAAGGTAGTTTCCACCTTTGAGAGTAACCGGAATGACAGTAGTCTTCATACTCTCCATTTTGAATCAAAAAGGTTGAACCTTTCACTTTATGAACGGAAAGGTTGAGACTTTGAGCAAGAACAGATCAAAGAACCCAGATTCGAGAGAACCTGGCTCTGATACCATGAAAGATTGATAGAGATTAAGAGAATAAGAAGAGAATAAGAGATTTAGAGAGAGATTTAGACTAAAGGAGAAGAGACTCGACGAGAAAGAATAGAAACCATTGAGAGAGACTAAGAGAGGAGACTGAATATTTCGTGTTTTCATTGATGAACAAGGTTTACAAATATATAGAGGAAGAGTAAAGCCCTACAACGGATACAGGATAAGGTTTCTGGATAAGCTTTTTCAACAGGCGTGTGGAGTCAAAGACCAAGGAGCGTCCCGTTTGAATTCTTGTGGCTGGAAAGCTTCACACGTGAGATTCCTTTGGCATCTTGACCAGATGCTCTTCCAGCACGAGCCAGCCTGTCAAACGCGCGCCTCAGTCAAGCTTGGTCCGCCTGGTAACTAGTAAGAGTAACTCTGGGTCGAGTTACTCTTACCCGGGCAACTTTCCTCGTCTGCGGTAAACTTCTTCACCCACTTGTACGGCCGAGTTGTACGGCCTGTACGGCCTAGTTGTACGGACATGTATGGACTGATCCAAACCATTTCCTCTCCTCTTCACAAGCCTTCCTCTACCATATTAAGACCTCTGTTCAACAGTACGGCCTTGTACGGACAAGGTCGACCCAAACCCTTCTTCTCTCTTCTTTCTAAACAACCCCAAGATAGATGCCTCAACTTAACACTCCCCCTCAAGCTTGACCATATGGAACAAGTCAAGCTTGGAAGGCTATGAGATCTCCCTCATTAAAAACCTCACCAAAGAGAAAACCCTTTTTGGGATAAAACCCTTTGATGAGGGAAAAAGAGTAGAGACCTCATAGCAGGGGATTAGCTAAGTTGGGTTAGATCAATGAGCCCCAACCTTACATGGATGGACACCATTGCCTTCTGTCTAGCAGCCTTTGTAAACACATCCGCCAACTGATCCTCACTCCTTGTGTAGCACGGCAAGGTTACACCCAACCCAATCATCTGTCTCACCTTGTGGCAATCGACCTCAATGAGCTTGGTTCTTTCATGGAAGACTGAGTTGGAAGCTATATGAATCGCTGCTTGATTATCACAATGCATAGTCATTGGTGTAGACTGATCAACCTCCACATGCTTCAAGATGCCTTTGATCCACACCAGCTCGTTTGTAAGCTTCAACATTGCCCTATACTCAGCTTCAGCACTGGAACAGGATGTTGAGATGAAGAACAAATAAGATGGAGTTATGTGTTGACATGAAGATATAAACAATGAGAAGAGATCACAAGAGACATTTAGATGAATCAAAACTGTGTGGTCCGTACAGTCTCTGACCTAACGTAGGCTGGTGGGCAGTGTAGGTCACCAGGGCCTTGCTCTCACCTCCTTCACGCCCTTCTGTCTCATTTCCCTTGGTTGAAGTTCCAGCACCCGTTTGATCACCTGTTCCATAGGTCACATTAGCTCTTCCTTCCCTCTCCTTCATGAACTTGGCCGGCTTGAGGTGAGGATGGAGTATCCAGCATTGACTCTTCTTATGACCATGCTTCTTGCAATGATCACAGTTTCCATTGAACCTCCTGTCTTCAAAGTTCCCAGCACCTCTCCTATCTTCATACCTCTGAACTCGGTTAGCTTGAGGCACCTCGGCTTGGTTTGCAAGAGTAAGCTCCCCCTTTCCTCCAAATAGTCCCAAGGACCCTTGTTCCTTCTGGATTTGAGCACAAACTTCTTCAAGAGTAGGGAGCTTCTCGGATCTAAGGATATGTTTGATCAGATCATTGTAGGTAGTGTTGAGTGTGAGTAGGAGCCCAAAGACCTTGTCTTGCTCACGTCTCTCATTCAACTCATCCGGATCTGTAGTGCTAGGCCTTAGCATCTCAAGTTCAGACCATAAAGCCCGGAACTTTCCCAAGTGTTTAGTAAACTCCATGTCTTCTTGAGCTAAGCTGTTGATAGCCCTCTTGATTTCAAACACTCGTGTGAGGTTTGAGATGTTTCCATACACCTTTTGGAGAGTATCCCATAGATCTTTCGCCTTCTCACAGTAGCTGTAGGCCTCCAAGATCGATGGATCTAGAGAGCTCTGGAGGATGGACATCACCATATTATCCTCCTGGATCCACTTAAGTTCATCACAAACCACCACTTCTTTGTCGCCTTCACGAGTTATGAGCTTCGGAGCTTCGTCTTCAAGAACATGGTTCCAAAGGCCCTTACTTCCCACGGCTGTCTTCACCACACGAGACCAAAGAAGGTAGTTTCCACCTTTGAGAGTAACCGGAATGACAGTAGTCTTCATACTCTCCATTTTGAATCAAAAAGGTTGAACCTTTCACTTTATGAATGGAAAGGTTGAGACTTTGAGCAAGAACAGATCAAGAGAACCCAGATTCGAGAGAACCTGGCTCTGATACCATGAAAGATTGATAGAGATTAAGAGAATAAGAAGAGAATGAGAGATTTAGAGAGAGATTTAGACTAAGGAAGAAGAGACTCGACGAGAAAGAATAGAAACCATTGAGAGAGACTAAGAGAGGAGACTGAATATTTCGTGTTATTGATTAATGAACAGAGGTTACAAATATATAGAGGAAGAGTAAAGCCCTACAACGGATACAGGATAAGGTTTCTGGATAAGCTTTTTCAACAGGCGTGTGGAGTCAAAGACCAAGGAGCGTCCCGTTTGAATTCTTGTGGCTGGAAAGCTTCACACGCGAGATTCCTTTGGCATCTTGACCAGATGCTCTTCCAGCACGAGCCAACTTGTCAAACGCGCGCCTCAGTCAAGCTTGGTCCGCTTGGTAACTAGTAAGAGTAACTCTGGGTCGAGTTACTCTTACCCGGGTAACTTTCCTCGTCCGCGTAAACTTCTTCACCCACTTGTATGGCCAAGTTGTACGGCCTGTACGGCCTAGTTGTACGGACATGTACGGACTGATCCAAACCATTTCCTCTCCTCTTCATAAGCCTTCCTCTACCATATTAAGACCTCTGTTCAACAAACTGATCAGTAATGTTAAACCTGCTCTTGGAAATGTGATGATTGCAAATGGTGATAAGGTACCCATTGAGGGCATAGGGAACTTGAACTTGTTTGGTAGAGAGTCTTATTGACACAAAGAAATAGAAGGAATGAGATAAAGAAAGAATTAGCATCTGGTCTAGTTGAAGTATTCAAGTTCGTACAAGCTTGGAAAGCAAGGCATTCCGTACATACTTGCATCTCAAGCTACCAAGGCTCAACCTAACTTACCTTGGAAGACAAGGAAAGTTCAAACTCGCCCAGATCAATCTCAGAGAGTCAGGGAGCCGTTGGGAGCTTGTCTGAAGCAAGAATAGTATTTAAATGAAGAGATAACATGTTCCGTTTAGGGTGTGGACCGTTTGTGAAGGGTCACTATCCCTCTGCCAGGCCAGAATAGTTTATTATATTCTTCTTGTCTTGTTTCTCTTCATTTAGTCTATTTATATTGTATGCCTTAGACCAGAAATAATGAAGGAAAAGGGTTCCTTCTCTCTCTCTCTCTTTTGAATTCGAAATACCTCTTTCTCTCTCTCTCTCACGGATTCAACTCTCTCTCTCTCTGTTCTTGAACCTTTTCTTCATTGTTCTTCATTGTTCTTCATTTACTTTCATGGTATCAGAGCTTTAAGCTCCTAAACCTTTCATTTTCTTCCGCAAACACTCTCTATTCACTCCACTCTACCTTTCTATCCGATTACTTTCTGTTTATCTTGAAGAACATCCTTTTGTCCAGTGGATATTAGGTTTGTTCTTGAAAGTTTCTAGGCGGTTCTTCACCATTTCTCTTGTTTTCTCTTCATATCTTCATTATATAAAGAGATATTAGCTTGTTTCTGCTTGTTTTTTATCATGTCCAGTGTTCAAAATTCAAATTTCTACCCAGTTCACTCTATTACCCACTGGACAATAACAAGTCAAAATGGAGCAACACAAGCAAATGGTCTTCCCAGTCACTCTAAAAGGTTTAAACTACCTTCTCTGGTCGAGATTGACCAAGACAGCCCTTGGTGGAAGAGGTCTATGGGAGCATATCACCTCAGGAGAAGCCCCAAGACAAATCACACAAGGAGAAGATGGCAGGGAAGTTGTAGTGACAGATGAAGCCAAATGGGTTCGAGAAGATCTCATGGTGCTGTCTGCCTTGCAAGGTTCCCTGGATGGTCCCATAATGGAAGCTTACTCCTACTGTGAGACAGCAAAGGAGTTGTGGGACACCCTACAAAAAGTCTATGGAAACACCTCAAACCTCAGCAGAGTCTTTGAAGTGAAGAAGGCAATCAACAACTTGCATCAGGAGGATATGGACTTTACCAAACACTTTGGAAAGTTCAGAGCACTGTGGGCTGAGCTTGAGATGCTGAGACCAAGCACCACTGATCCAACCATCCTGAATACAAGGCGTGAGGAGGACAAAGTATTTGGGTTACTCTTGACTCTTAATCCCACTTTCAATGATGTTATCAAACACATTTTAAGAGCTAAGGAGCTGCCCAGTCTGGATGATGTGTGTGCTCAACTACAGAAAGAACAAGGTTCTGATGGGCTGTTTGGTGGTAAAAGAGAGCTATCTATGGCCAATAAGGCTGAGAATGTTAAACTAAGTGGATTTAGTATCTGGTTTAGTGAAGGAGATGAAGAACAGGAAGAACTAGAGAGAGAGAGGAGAGATTTCGAGAGAGAATAAGGAGAGAGAGAGAGAACAGAAAGAATAGATTAATGAGGAATAATTTCCTTGCTTTGTTTGGTAACAATACAAAGATATAAATAAGCTTAATCTAGACACACCAGGACAACAAGAATAATAAACAAATACTCCAGAAGAAGACAGAATGGTGCAGCAGCTCGCCAGGGCAGCAGGGCTTGATAGTGACCTGACCTAAATGGTCCCAAGGATTCAAATTCTTAACTCAGCATGTGACTTCTGCCTCCCTTCTGGTTCCCCAACGTCCCTAAAGGTTTAGGCAAGTCTGGTTAGCTTCTTCTGGTTAAGGTAACTTAGTTACTGATCCTCTGATCCCTTTGTCTTTCCTTGCACGCCAAGTTAGGTCTTGTACGGACAACCTTGCACTGCAAGTTAGGTTGTACGGACAGACTTGTAATACAAGTTACCTCCATTTGCTTCATTCTTCTTCTGATTGTACTGTCATTCATCTCTTCATGCCTTCATGTCAATACTCCCCCTCAAGCTTGACTATGGGAACCAGTCAAGCTTAGCAACCATGAAGCATTCCCTCATTAAAACCTTAACTTGAGAAAAAACCACTTGGGATAAAAACCCAAGCCAAGGAAAAAGAGTAGAATACTTCATGGCAAGGAGACTAGTGACGAGTGAGATCTATGAGTCCAAGCTTAGGATGAATGAACTCACAAACCTTGCTGCTGGCTGCCTTGGTGAATATGTCAGCCAGTTGCTCTTCACTTCTAGTGTAACAAGGAAGTATCACTTGCTGCTCCACTGCTTGCCTCACCTTGTGACAATCAACCTCTATATGTTTGGTCCTTTCATGGAACACTGAGTTTGATGCAATGTGGATAGCCGCCTGGTTGTCACAGTGCATTGTCATGGGTGAGGTGATCTCTATACCCAGGTCCTTTAGCAATCCCTTGATCCATATAAGCTCACTTGTTAGTTTCCTCATGGATCTGTACTCTGCCTCAGCACTTGAGCATGATACCACCTTCTGTTTCTTGCTCTTCCATGTAACCAAATTTCCTCCAATGAAGGTGCAATAACCAGTTGTTGATTTCCTATCAACTCTGTCTCCAGCCCAATCAGCATCACAATATCCTACCACTTCAGTGCTTCCATTACAAGCCATCCACACACATTGGCCAGGAGCTTCCCTCAAGTATCTTAGGATCCTCTCCACCATATTCTAGTGATGAACTTTAGGACCTTGCATATGCTGACTAACTTGGTTTACAGCAAAACAGATATCTGGGCGAGTGATGGTCAGATATATCAGCTTCCCAACTATTCTTCTGTACTTCTTGACATCTTCAAAGTAAGTATCTTCAAACTCCCCCTCTCGCAGTACCTTGTACCCTTCTTCCAATGGAGTTTTGGCCTGTCTTGCTCCAAGGTTTCCTGCCTCATTTAAAAGATCAAGTGTGTACTTCCTTTGGGATAAGAAAAGCCCCTCTTTAGAGCGGCATATTTCAATCCCTAGGAAGTACTTCAACTCTCCCAAATCCTTTATATCAAAAGCAGATTTAAGAAAAGATTTGGTTGAGAGTATACCTTCCTTGTTGCTGCCAGTGATGATAATATCATCTACATAGACTAGGATGATAACAATTCCTTGCTGGCTAGTGAGTATGAAGAGGGTGTGATCAGCTTCAGATTTAACAAAGCCTCTTCCATTGAGTGTTGTGCTCAACTTGTGATACCAGGCCCTTGGTGACTGCTTCAAGCCATAGATTGCCTTCTTTAACCTCAGAACATTTCCTGGTGCCACAAGGTTCTCTAGGCCAGGAGGTGGTTGCATGTATACTTCATCTTCCAGCTCTCCTTGTAGGAAGGCATTCTTCACATCCATTTGCCATAGATCCCATCCCAAGTTGACAGCAAGAGAAATAACAATTCTTATTGTATGCAGCTTGGCCACTGGTGCAAATGTATCATTATAGTCTTCTCCATATGTTTGAGTGAATCCCCTTGCTACCAGCCTTGTCTTCTTTCTTTCTGGTTTTCCATTGGCTAGATATTTGATGGTAAAGATCCATCTACTTGTCACTGCCTTCTTGCCTTTTGGAAGCTCAGATTCATACCATGTATCATTTGCTATCATAGCATCAGTCTCTTTTCCAACTGATTCTCTCCACTCCTCATGTTCCATGGCCTCCTGATATGATCTTGGTATCCATTCTTGGTCCAATTCACTAATGAAGGCTTGATGATCTTCTGGATACTGAGCAAGAGAACATACTGCACTGATTGGATGAGCTACTGCTTCAGCATTGAAGTATACTCTTGTGTTGAGCCAGTTTGATGCAGGCTTCTTGATCCTTGTACTCCTTCTCAAAGGTTGTATCTGATCAGCTTCTGCCTCATTTGTTTCACTTGAGTCGCCTGGTTGAGTCTCATTTGCTGTTTCTGATGGCATCTCATCTTGATCATGAGCCATTGAGTTCTCTTCAGGATATATAGTTGCATTACCCCCCTCATGATCAGGATGAGTGACTGGAGTATCCTCCTCAGCAGTTGCTTCTCTATGAGCTGGTGTTTCCCTGTCCTCCATAGGCTCCTTTGGCATACTGATGCCAAGGTTTTCCAGAATCACCCTCAGGTTGTTAGCTCTATCCGAGGCTGATTGGGAGAGGTCTTTGAGTTCACTCCAACTCTTCTCATCATAGTAGCCTCTTGATTCCACAAATTTAACATCCCTGGAGATAAGAACTTTCCTAGTGTCTGGAACATAACACTTGTAGCCCTTCTGAGTTGGAGAGTAGCCAATAAACATGGCCCTTGTGCTCTTAGCCTCCAATTTGTTTCTTAGCTCTCTTGGAATCAAAACAAAACACATACACCCAAACACACGCAAGTGATCTATAGATGGCCTAGTTTTGTTGAGTACCTCATAGGGTGATTTATCACTGAGAACTTTTGTGGGGGTTCTATTGATCAAGTAAGAGGCAGTAACCACAGCATCTCCCCACAGGCGCTTAGGAACATTCATGTGAAACATCATACTCCTGGCCACCTCCATTAGGTGTCGATTTTTCCTCTCTGCCACACCATTTTGCTGTGGAGTGTAGGGGCAACTGGTTTGATGAATGATTCCTTGTGTGGCAAGGTGTTTTTTGAAAGCTGTGCTAGTGTATTCTCCTCCATTGTCTGACCTAAAGATCTTAATCTTGGCATGAAAGTGATTAGTAACATAGCTTTGAAAGTTTTTAAAAGCTTCTAGCACCCTATCTTTGGATTTCAACAAAGTTAACCAAGTGTACTTAGACTTTTCATCTATAAATGTCACAAAGTATTTATGTTGTTCTCTAGATTCACAGGGTGCTGTCCAAACATCAGAATGAATTAAATCAAAGCAATTGTCATATATGGTCATTGATTTAGGAAACACAGACTTGCAATGTTTTCCTAGAATACAAACCTCACAATCACTTTTAAAATAAATACTAGGCAACATGATGTTCAAGGCACGAGAATGAGGGTGTCCTAGTCTAGCATGCCATATTACATCTTTAGGTAATTCAGAATCAGAAGCTAGCATTGTGTCCTCAAGCAAGTACAAGTCTCCCTTGGTTCCACCTTTGCCCAGCAACTTACTGGTCTCAATATCCTGAAAATACACTTCATTAGGTGTGAATGTAACATGACAATTCAAATCAGTGGTGGCCTTTTTAACAGACAAGAGGTTTGATGCAAAGGTTGGCATATAGAAGGCCTTAGACACTTTATCAAACAATTTCAATTTGCCTATACCTTTTATTGGTACCTTATCACCATTAGCTATCATGACACTGCCTAGAGTTGGTTTTATATTAGTAATCAAGTTAGAGTCACTAATCATATGATGTGAAGCACCTGAATCTATTACTAGTGGTCTAGTAGTATCAATTCCATTCAAGGCAGTGCCAACATTATAAGATGCATTAAGTGAGATACCAAGGGTTTTAGGGATACCAGAGTTTTCTTTTAAAGCCTTGATGAGGGCCTCCAGGTCAGAACGTTTGATGGTTTCATCCTGGTTGGTCCTTGCAATAGGGTTAGAGCACCTTGAAGAGCATCCAGAGGGAGTCACTGGTTCCACTCCATCATTTGAGAAATGGGCTCTAGCATCCTGGTATTGGCTCCTTGGCTCCTTGAACTTGTTTGGCTTCAAATGAGGATGAAGTATCCAGCACTTATCCTTCATGTGGCCTTTCCTCTTGCAGTGGTCACAGATCAATACTTTCCTATCATCATGTTTGTAAACTCCCTTGTTTGCTACTGGTCCTTCAGCTTGATTGCTCATGACTAGCTCACCTTTGCCTCCAAAAAGGCCAAGGGATCCTTGTTCCTTCTGTATCTGGGCACAGACTTCTTCCAGGCTTGGTAACTTTTCAGCTCTTAGGATATGTTTAATCAGGTCGTTGTAGGTTGGACTGAGGGTGAGGAGTAACCCAAAGACTTTATCCTGCTCACGCCTCTCATTAAGAGCTGCTGGGTCGACAGTGTGTGGTCTGAGCATCTCCAACTCAGCCCAAAGAGACCTAAACTTGCCAAAATGAGCTGTAAAGTCCATATCTTCTTGACTGAGAGAGTTAATGGCCCTCTTAACTTCAAAAACTCGAGTAAGGTTGGAAAGGTTTCCATAAACCTTGTAGAGAGTTTCCCATAAGTCTTTGGAGCTTTCACAGTATGAATAAGCTTCCAAAATAGCTGGATCCAGAGAGTTTTGGATGAGAGAAAGCACCATGGAGTCCTCTTGAGCCCATTTGCCTTCATCCACCACGACTATCTTCTTTCCATCCTCTCCTTGGATGGTCTGTTTTGGAGCTTCTCCAGTTGAGACATGGCTCCATAAACCTCTTCCTCCAAGGGCAGTTTTCACCAATCTGGACCATAGAAGATAGTTCATCCCCTTCAGAGTCACAGGAATGGTCACGAACTTGGTATTCTCCATCTTCTCTTGCTATTAACCGCTGGGTAATAGAGTGAGACTTGAAGAAATTCGAACATAGATTAGAGTAGAATGCTTTGCGGAAGTTTAGAAAGGTTTCAAGAGCGTTTTAGCTCTGATACCATGTTAAAATAAGTGGATTTAGTATCTGGTTTAGTGAAGGAGATGAAGAACAGGAAGAACTAGAGAGAGAGAGAGGAGAGATTTCGAGAGAGAATAAGGAGAGAGAGAGAGAACAGAAAGAATAGATTAATGAGGAATAATTTCCTTGCTTTGTTTGGTAACAATACAAAGATATAAATAAGCTTAATCTAGACACACCAGGACAACAAGAATAATAAACAAATACTCCAGAAGAAGACAGAATGGTGCAGCAGCTCGCCAGGGCAGCAGGGCTTGATAGTGATCTGACCTAAATGGTCCCAAGGATTCAAATTCTTAACTCAGCATGTGACTTCTGCCTCCCTTCTGGTTCCCCAACGTCCCTAAAGGTTTAGGCAAGTCTGGTTAGCTTCTTCTGGTTAAGGTAACTTAGTTACTGATCCTCTCATCCCTTTGTCTTTCCTTGCACGCCAAGTTAGGTCTTGTACGGACAACCTTGCACTGCAAGTTAGGTTGTACGGACAGACTTGTAATACAAGTTACCTCCATTTGCTTCATTCTTCTTCTGATTGTATTGTCATTCATCTCTTCATGCCTTCATGTCAATAGAGAAGATGGAGACTGCTTCAGCAAACAAAGCTTACTGTAAGCCAGGAGGGGATAAGCGCATGACTTGTGAGCATTGCAAGAAGCAAGGTCACTCCAAGAACAACTGCTGGATTCTCCATCCCCACCTCAGGCCACCTAAGTTCAACCAGAACAGGGCTCATGAAGCAAGAGCTCAAGACACACAGCCAGCCAATGTCTCCATGCGCATGGGAGAGGATGGAAGAGCCATGGTCTCAACAACACATGCGGTTGGGTCTACCTCTCAGGCCATACCACAGCCTCCTAATGATGATGCCTTCATCCGCAAGTCAGACATTGAGGCCCTCATAAAGGCTCTCAATGCAAACTCTGGTAACACTAGTATTAATGCTTCAAATTCTATTCACACTGCATCACAAGCTACTAAACCTTTGATAATTGACTCAGGAGCTTCTCATCACATGATTAGGGATGTTAAACTCATTAGTAATGTCAAACCAGCGCTAGGTAGTGTAGTGATTGCAAATGGTGATAGGATACCTATTGAAGGAATAGGAAATCTGAATCTGTTTAATAAAGAATCTCAAGCTTTTTACATGCCTACTTTCACATCTAATTTATTATCTGTTAAAAGAGCCACTAATGATCTGGATTGCAAGGTTATTTTTAGTCCTAATGATGTGTGCTTTCAGGATAATAAGACCAGTAAGATGCTGGGAAAAGGTGTAAGCAAGGTAGAGCTGTATTTGCTTGAAGACACCAAGCTTAGATCATATTCTACTTGTGCTTTTAATTCTGCTTCTGTTTTAGTTAGTGATGTGTTATGGCATGCTAGATTGGGTCACCCTCACTCTCGTGCTTTAGGACTGATGTTACCTAATCTATCTTTTAAAAATGAAACCTGTGAGGCTTGTATCCTTGGTAGACACTGCAAATCTGTTTTTCCTAAGTCTTTAACCATCTATGAGAATTGCTTTGATCTAGTCCATTCTGATGTGTGGACAGCACCCTGTGCATCTAGAGAAAATCACAAGTACTTTGTTACTTTCATAGATGAAAAATCAAAGTATACTTGGCTCACACTGATTCAAAGCAAAGATAGAGTTTTAGAAGCATTTATCAACTTCCAAAACTATGTAACTAACAATTTCAATTCCAAGATAAAACTTTTCAGGTCTGATAATGGTGGAGAGTATACAAGCCATGCCTTCAAACACCACTTAGCAAAACATGGGATTATACATCAAACAAGCTGCCCATATACACCACAACAAAATGGAGTGGCTGAGAGGAAGAATCGCCATCTTATGGAGGTTGCAAGGAGCATGATGTTTCACACCAATGTTCCTAAGATATTTTGGGGAGATTCTGTAGTGGCAGCATGCTATCTAAACAATAGGATCCCAACCAAAATCCTCCAAGACACTTCCCCATTTCAGGTACTGAATAAAGTAAAACCTCCTATTGATCATTTGCGTGTGTTTGGGTGTGTGTGCTATGTCTTGACACCAGGTGAGCAGAGAAACAAGCTAGATCCCAAGAGTGTTAAGGCATTGTTTCTTGGATATTCTCATACACAAAAAGGGGACAAGTGCTACTCACCAGAATCAAGAAGAGTAATGGTCTCCAGGGATGTCAAGTTTGTGGAATCAAAGGGATACTATGATGAGAAGAGTTGGGAAAACCTTAAGGACCTCTCACATGGATCATCTGATAGGGCAAGCAACCTGAGAACCATTCTGGAAAGTTTAGGCATCAGTCAGTCCTCAAGCAATGAGGAACCAGGGAGACCCTCTCCTACTCCAGTGGCTGAGGGAACTAGAGCAGCTGAACCAAGTGTCGAGCCAGTCCATCCTGATCCTGAGGGGGGCAGAGAATCTGAATCACAACAAGAAAGACAAGAGGATGATTCAGAGACAGCACATGATCAAGATGGACTACATGAATTTGATCAGTCCAGTGAAGATAAAGATCAGGAAGAACATGTAGAGACAGTGGTAGAAGAGCAACAGATTCAACCATTGAGGAGAAGTACCAGAGTGAAGCACCATCCATACAATTGGAAGAACACCAGAGTATACTTCAACAGAAATGCAGTAGCTCATCCCATACAAGCGACCTGCTCAATGGCACACTATCCTCAAGAACACCAAGCCTTTATAAGTAATCTGGATCAAGAGTACATTCCGAGGTCTTACGAAGAGGCAATGGAGCTGAAGGAATGGAGAGCCTCAGTTGAAGATGAGATCAATGCTATGATCAAGAATGATACATGGTATGAAGCTGAGCTTCCCAAAGGCAAGAAAGCAGTGACAAGTCGTCTGATCTTCACCATCAAGTATCTAGCAAATGGAAAACCAGAAAGGAAGAAGACAAGACGAGTGGCAAGGGGCTACACTCATGTCTATGGAGAAGACTACCTAGACACATTTGCTCCAGTGGCTAAGCTTCACACCATAAGAATTGTTCTTGCTTTGGCAGTCAACTTGGAATGGGGTTTATGGCAAATGTAAGATCTTTTAAGATCTTAGATGAATAAGTAACAAGAACGAGACTAGAAAGAGATTTGATGAGCAAAAGGCTCAGTTTAGACTAAGAACTAAGAAGATTAGTGAAAGACTATGAAGAACATTGTGAGACTCGAAAGTTTAGAGAGAACTGTATGATTTATTCATCCACTCAGGGTATGCTTATATAGAGAGAGTTACAAGGGTTTTCGTAAAGCAGAAGATAAAAGATGTGGCTGTGGTTGAGGAGGGGGCGCGCCTAATTCAAACCGAGGCTTCCTGGCCAAGTAAATGGCATCAGCATCTTTGACAAGATGCTGATCCTTCCAGTCCATGCCAGCCTGTCGGCTCTCCTCTTCCTTTCCAACGGATGGATAAGCTTACCTTCCTAGTAAAGCAGCCGGGTAACTTTGGTTTTACCCGAATGGTGAAAACTGGTCGAATGCTTTTGGTCGATCTTGTACGGCCTGTACGGCCTGTACGGCCTTGTACGGCCTTGTACGGCCTGTACGGCCTTGTACGGACAAGGTCGACCCAAACCCTTCTTCTCCCTTCTTTCTAATCAACCCCAAGATAGATACCTCAACTTAACACTCCCCCTCAAGCTTAACCATATGGAACAAGTCAGCTTGGAAGGCTATGAGATCTCCCTCATTAAAAACCTCACCAAAGAGAAAACCCTTTTTTTTTTGGGATAAAACCCTTTGATGAGGGAAAAAGAGTAGAGACCTCATAGTAGGGGATTAGCTAAGTTGGGCTAGATTAATGAGCCCCAACCTTACATGGATGGACTTCTGTCTAGCAGCCTTTGTAAATATTGACATGAAGACATTTAACAAGAAGAGATCAAGAGAGGAACATTTGGTCTAAGTAAAGAGAAGTGATCCGTACAAGACTTGTGAAGCAAGTCTGTCCGTACAACTCCTTGGCGCCCAAGCAACCAACTCTGACCTAGCTTGACTTGGAAGACAAGGAGTTTAATTCAAATCGACCAAGCGGGATTCAAACTGGTTTGAATGGTCAAGATATCCGTTGGGAAGCAGAAGCAAGTGGAGGATTTAAATATAGTAAAGATCACATGTTCCATTTAGGGTCTGTGGCTGCTGAGGACCTGTCCCTTTCTCTCGGCCAGACCACCTTTGTTTATTCTTTTCTCTTTTGTCTCCCTGTGTCTATTTATGTATTGCCCCAGACCAATATTCAGATCAAGGAAATAAACTCCTTCTCTCTCTTATTCTCTCTGTCGAGTAACACAAACCCTACTCTCTCTCTTTACCATTTCGAATCAAACTCCCTCTCTCTCACCTGTTCTTCATTATTCTTCACTCTGTTCTTCACTAAACTAACATGGTGTCAGAGCCTCAAAGCTCCTAAACCTATATTTTTTTCCGCAAATCTACTCTACTCACTTCACTCTTTCTTTTCATCCGAATAGTTCTTGATTTTCTTGAAGAACATTCTTTTATCCAGTGGATAATAGCCTTGTTCTTGCGAGTTCATAAAGTGTTCTTCCTCATTTTTCTTCATCTCTTCACAAGATAAACAAAGTATACTTGTTCATCTCTGTTTCCTGTTTGCTTTAGTATCCAGAAACTATTTTTTCTTTCTCAAAAACTCTTGGATACATCCTTTTACCCACTGGATAATAGCAACTCGAAATGGAGCAAAACAAGGCAGTGGTGATTCCAGTCACTCTAAAAGGAGTGAACTACCTTCTCTGGTCAAGATTGATCAAGAATGCCCTTGGTGGAAGAGGTTTATGGTCCCATATCACTCCAGGTGAGGCGCCAAAACAAACCATTCAAGGAGAAGACGGCAAGGAGCTTGTGGTGGCAGATGAAGGCAAATGGAGTCAAGAGGACTTTATGGTGCTGAACATCATCCAGAGCTCACTTGATGGCCCCATAATGGAGGCCTACTCATACTGTGAAACCGCAAAAGAGTTGTGGGATACCCTTCAGAAGGTATATGGAAACATATCCAACCTCAGTAGGGTCTTTGAAGTAAAGAAGGCCATCAACTGCTTGAACCAGGAAGATATGGACTTTAACCAACACTTTGGTAAGTTCAGAGCTCTCTGGGCAGAGCTGGAGATGTTGAGGCCAAGTACTGCGGATCCTACCATCCTGAATGAGAGGCGTGAGCAAGACAAGGTGTTTGGTCTACTCCTCACTCTCAATCCAGGTTACAATGACCTCATCAAACATCTGTTGAGGGCAGACAAGTTACCTACCCTTGAGTAGGTATGTGCTCAAATCCAGAAGGAGCAAGGCTCAGTGGGTCTATTTGGTGGAAAAGGTGACTTGAACATGGCTCACAAGGCTGAAGCCTCAGCTAACAAAGTCTTCTTCAAACCAGAGAACCGGCGAGTTACTTGTGAGCATTGCAAGAAGAGTGGTCACATGAAGAACCAGTGCTGGATTCTTCACCCACACCTCAGGCCACCATCAAGATTTAACCAAGCAAGGGCCAGTGAAGCTGTTCAGCAAACCTCTCAGCCTATGCGTCCAAATGGTGAAGGAAGAGCTCTGGTTTCTACCACCTATGCAGTTGGAGCCACATCTCAACCAGCCCCTGATGATTCCTTCATCCGCAAGTCAGACATTGAGGCCCTTATCAAGGCACTCAATGCAAACTCTGGTAACATCAGTAGAAATGTTTTAAATAAATCATTGAGTGATAAACCATTGATTATTGATTCAGGAGCATCTCATCACATGATTAAGGACTCTAGTCTTATTAGCAACATTGAACCTGCCTTAGGAAGTGTAGTAATTGCTAATGGTGATAGAGTACCTATTAGAGGCATAGGGAACTTGAAATTGTTTGATAAGGATTCTAAGGCATTTTATATGCCCACATTTGCTTCCAACTTGCTTTCAGTTAAAAAGGCTACTACTGATCTCAATTGCAAAGTTATTTTCAGCCCTAATGATGTTCATTTTCAGGATATTGAGACAAGTAAGATGCTTGGGAAAGGTGTGAGCAAGGAGGGGTTGTACTTGCTTGAAGACACCAAACTTAGTTCTGATATTTCTTGTGCTTTTAGTTCTATTCCTGTCTTACCTTCTAATGTATTATGGCATGCTAGATTAGGTCATCCTCATTCTCGTGCCTTAAGCTTAATGTTGCCTAATCTTTCCTTTAAAACTGATAGCTGTGAAGCTTGTATCCTTGGCAAACATTGCAAGTCTATTTTTACAAAATCAACAACTATCTATGAGCACTGCTTTGATCTAATTCATTCTGATGTGTGGACTGCTCCTTGTGTCTCTAGGGAAAACCACAAGTATTTTGTTACTTTTATAGATGAGAAATCGAAATACACTTGGCTGACCTTAATTCAATCAAAAGATAGGGTGTTAGAAGCTTTTATGAACTTTTAAAGCTATATAACTAATCACTTCAATGCCAAGATTAAAATTTTTAGGTCAGACAATGGTGGGGAGTACACAAGCCATGCTTTCAAAAACCACCTAGCCAAGCATGGAATGATTCATCAGACAAGCTGCCCATACACACCCCAACAAAATGGAGTGGCTGAGAGGAAGAATAGACATCTTATGGAAGTGGCCAGAAGCATGATGTTCCATACAAATGTTCCAAAGAGGTTTTGGGGGGATGCTGTGGTGTCAGCATGCTATCTGATCAATAGAACACCCACACGGGTTCTCCATGATGTCTCTCCTTATGAGGTATTGAACAAAACTAGACCATCCATTGATCAGTTGCGTGTGTTTGGGTGTATGTGCTTTGTATTGATTCCAGGAGAACTGAGAAACAAACTTGAAGCAAAGAGTGTCAAAGCAATGTTTATTGGTTATTCAGCCAACCAGAAAGGATACAAGTGCTATGTACCAGAAACTAGGAGAGTTATGGTCTCAAGGGATGTGAAATTTGTGGAGTCTAGAGGGTACTATGATGAGAAGAGCTGGGATAACTTGAAGGATCTCTCACATGCGCCTTCAGACAGAGCAAACAACCTGAGGATCATCCTAGAAAGTCTTGGTATTGTTGATCTGAGGTAATAAAGAGAGGAGGTTTAAAGGGTTTAGGATGGAGTTTGGGATCAAAGGGAGGATGTGCAAATTCCGGGTCAAGTGTACGGACGGTACGGACCGTACGGACTGTACGGCCGGCCGTACGGACCACTCGACCCAAATGACTTTAAACTCGACCAAATCACATTTTGGTCTTGTGCAAATTCCGGGTCAAAATGTACGGATCCGTACAACTCATGGTCCGTACATCCATGGCCGAAACTTGAGTCACAAGGCAGAAGGAAGGAGATAACCTTGGTGGGTGAAAAGGGAGAAGGTTAACTGGTTGGTAACTCGGTAAAGAAGTGGCTCGCAGATAAGGGATCAAGCTTGACCAAGACAGCCTGTCCAAGGCTGGAAAGGAGAAGGCATCTGGTCAAGATGCCAAAAGCATCTCGCACCCTCAGCCACTCGTTCAAACCAGGCGCGCCTCTTCCCTTGACCGGCCACGTCTCCCACTCCTTTGCCTTTGCTTTATGTATCCGTTGTAACCCTAAAGCTCTGTCTATATATTTGTAACTCCTCTCTGAATAATCAATCAAGCAATTCATTTCTTTCTCTTGTGGTTCTCTCCACTCTCTCTCTCGAGTTCATCATGAACATCGAGTAAACTCTCTTCTAGTCTCTCAATCTTTCACTCTTTCTCTCATTCTCTCGGTTACTCTACTCTCTTTCTCTCAAAATCTCATGGTATCAGAGCCAGGTTCGTTACATCCTGGTATTTAGATCTACTATCTTCAGCTTCATTTCGAGTTCAAAGGTTCAAGCTTTCTGGATTCTTGAGGTTCGTTTAGAAGATGGAAGGAAGCAAGGTGATGTTAGCGGTTCCGGTTACTCTTAAAGGTGGTGGAAACTACCTGTTGTGGTCTCGGCTTGTGAAGACTGCGGTTGGGAGCAAGGGTTTGTGGAGTCATATCACTGATGAAGCTCCAAAATCAGTTGCTAGTGAGGAAGAAGGTGCAAAGGAGGCTGCTTTAGCTGCTCAACAAAAGTGGATACAAGATGACATGATGGTGCAAACCATGATTCAAGGCTCTCTAGATCCACCCATCCTAGAAGCTTACAGCTACTGCGAGACTCCAAAGGACCTGTGGGAGACTCTCCAGAAGATTTATGGTAACACATCCAATCTGAGCCGAGTGTTTGAGCTCAAGAGAGCCATAAACACTCTTGCTCAAGAAGATGTTGAGTTTACCAAACACTTGGGTAAGTTCAGGGCACTATGGTCCGAACTAGAGATGCTTAGACCCAACACAACAGATCAAGATACTCTCATGGAGAGGCGTGAACAAGATCAGGTGTTTGGGTTGATGTTGACTCTGAATCCGGCCTTCAACGATCTGATTAAGCACATACTCAGGTCACCAAAGCTTCCAACCTTGGAGGAAGTGTGTGCTCAGATCCAGAAGGAGGAAGGGTCCTTGGGGTTGTTTGGTGGAAAGGGGGAGCTTTCCCTGGCCAATAAAGCCGAGGCTGTTCAGGCTAACAGAGCCATGTTCAGGCCTGATGAGAGAAGAGGTGGTGAAGATAGGAGGTTTGGAGGCAACTGTGATCACTGCAAGAAGCCGGGTCATAAAAGGAGCCAGTGCTGGATACTCCACCCTCATCTCAAACCAGCAAAGTTCATGAAGGAACGTGATGCAAGAGCCCACCTTTCAACCGAGGCAAGTGAAGCTGGTGGTTCAGCTGGAGCAGGTTCAACCACTCGTGAAGGGGAAGGAAAGGCCTTGACTTCTCAACACACTCCCTTGAAGAGCATGGATCATGAGCTGATCAGAAGGTCAGACATTGATGCCCTCATCAAAGCTCTCAAGGAGAATGGTAATGTATCCGGTAACCCTCTAGGGTATTCCTATGCTGCTTATAGGTTGTCTAGTATCCCTGATCACTTGAAAGATGAAAATGACTCTCATAAGGATGCATCTAGACTGCTTAAAGACATTGATCATTTAGAACAGAACTCGCCTAGTTCCTATCATGCTTATAACACTAGTAAACCGCTTGTAGTTGATTCAGGAGCCTCTCACCATATGATTAGTGATGATAAACTGATAAAAGACATAGAACCGGCTCATGGTCATGTAATGATTGCTAATGGTGATAGGATAGCAATAAGAGGAATTGGCAAGTTGAATCTATTTGATAAGGAGTCTAAAGCGTTTTATATGCCTGAGTTCACTTCTAATTTGTTATCAGTTAAGAGATGCACCACTGATCTGCATTGTAATGTCATATTCAGTCCTAATGATGTGAAGTTTCAGGATATTGAGAGCCATAAGTTGATCGGAAAGGGAGTAACCAAAGGAGATCTTTATATGCTTGAAGACATTGCCCCTCGTTCTGATTTTAAATACTCGTTTAGTTCTACTTCTGTGTTGAATAATGATGCATTGTGGCATGCTAGAGTAGGTCACCCACATGTTAGAGCCCTAAGTTTAATGTTACCAGGTGTCATGTATAAGAATAATGAATGTGAAGCATGTATCTTGGGTAAACATTGTAAGGCAGTTTTTCCAAAGTCTAATACTCTTTATGAAAAGTGTTTTGATCTTGTGCATTCAGATGTTTGGACTGCTCCTTGTTTATCTAGAGATAATTATAGATATTTTGTAACTTTCATTGATGAAAAATCAAAATACACCTGGATAACACTGATTCAAACTAAGGATAGAGTTCTTGATGCATTTAGAAACTTTCAATCGTATGTGATTAACCATTACCATGCCAAGATTAAGATTTTCAGGTCAGATAATGGTGGGGAGTATACGAGCTTGGCATTCAAGCAGCATCTAGCTCAACATGGGATCCTTCATCAAACCAGCTGTCCTTACACACCCCAGCAAAATGGAGTTGCTGAAAGGAAGAACAGGCATCTTATGGAGGTGGCTAGGTCAATCATGTTCCAGTCAAACGTTCCCAAAAGGTTTTGGAGTGATGCTGTGATGACTGCCTGCTATCTGATCAACAGGACACCCACCAGAGTTCTGGATGACAAAGCTCCATTTGAAGTTCTAAATAACGAGAAGCCAGTCTTAAGTCATCTAAGGGTGTTCGGGTGTCTTTGCTTTGTTCTGGTTCCCGGGGAGATGAGGAACAAGCTGGAACCAAAGAGTACAAGAGCCATGTTCTTGGGGTATTCAACAACACAGAAGGGGTACAAATGTTTTGATCCAAAGACGAGGAGAGTTCTGGTGTCCAGAGATGTAAAGTTTGTGGAGTCAAGAGGGTACTATGAAGAGAAGAGTTGGGATGATTTGAAGGATCTATCCCAAGCATCTGATAAGGCTGCTAGTCTCCGGATCATTCTTGAAGGTCTTGGGATCAATACAACCCAGGATCAAAGAAGACAAGAAGAACCTAATGAAGCTGAAGATCAAACCCACCATGATCATGAAGGGGGAAATGAACCTGAGGATGGAAGTCAAGATGAGGAGCACTCAGGAGATCATGATCAAGGTGAGGTAGCAAGTGAAGAAAACAATGGACCTGAACCTGAGCAAAAAGGTCATGAGGAACCAGTGGATGAAGAACCTCCACTAAGAAGGAGTATGAGGATAAGAAGAGACCCATCAAACTGGGTAAACACTAGAGTGTACTATAATGCCCAAGCAGTAGCTCATCCAAGTCAGGTGGTATGTTCTTTTGCCAAGCTTCCAAAAGAACATTGGGCATTCATATCAAGTCTGGATGAAAGCCAAGTTCCTCGGTCTTATGAGGAAGCTATGAAGGATGAAAGATGGCGAGCCTCTGTTGCTGATGAAGCTAATGCCATGATCAAGAACGAGACATGGTATGAAAGTGAGCTACCTAAGGGGAAGAAGGCAGTAACCAGTATGTGGATATTCACCATCAAGTTCCTGCCAAATGGGAAGATAGAAAGGAGGAAGACTAGATTGGTGGCTATAGGCTTCACTCAAACGTATGGAGAAGACTATCTTGACACCTTTGCACCAGTTGCTAAACTCCATACCATTCGGATTGTTCTATCAGTGGCAACCAATCTGAAATGGGATCTTTGGCAAATGGATGTCAAGAATGCCTTTCTTCAAGGAGAACTTGAAGATGAAGTCTACATGAAGCCTCCACCAGGTCTTGAGAGTCTTGTGAAACCAGGAAATGTGCTGAGGTTGAAGAAAGCTATCTATGGTGTAAAGCAGTCGCCTAGAGCTTGGTACAACAAACTGAGCACTACTCTGAATGGGCGTGGCTTCAGGAAGTCTGAGTTAGACCACACTCTCTTCACCCTCACCACAAGCTCAGGTATTGTTGTCCTTCTAGTTTATGTTGATGATATCATCATAACTGGAAGTGACAAAGAAGGTATACAAGATACAAAAGATTATTTGAAAACTGTGTTTGAGATTAAAGACCTAGGGGAGATGAAATACTTCCTTGGTATTGAGATATGTAGAGCCAAGGAAGGTCTATTCATGTCCCAAAGGAAATATACACTTGATCTTTTGAAGGATGCAGGTAAACTAGGTGGGAAGACAGCCAAAATGCCACTGGAAGATGGATATAAAGTTCCACGTGAGGGGGAGATTGAGAACAGCCAATACCTTGAAGACCCTAAACTCTATAGGAGGATGGTTGGTAAGCTAATCTACTTAACTATTACTCGTCCTGATATCTGTTTTGCTGTGAACCAGGTGAGCCAACACATGCAAGAACCAAGGGAACATCACTGGAGGATGGTGGACCGGATCCTCAGTTACCTAAATGGATCTTCTGGCCAAGGAATATGGATGGGATGCAATGAGAGCACTGAAGTGGTGGGTTACTGTGATGCAGATTGGGCAGGAGACCGAGCTGACAGAAAGTCCACTACAGGCTATTGCACCTTCATTGGAGGGAACCTGGTTACTTGGAAGAGCAAGAAGCAGAAAGTGGTCTCATGTTCAAGTGCTGAAGCTGAGTATAGGGCCATGTTGAAGCTGACAAATGAATTGGTGTGGATCAAAGGGATATTGAAGCATCTCGGAGTTGAGCAAGCCACACCAATGACTATGCATTGTGACAATCAGGCGGCTATCCCCATTGCAACAAACTCAGTGTTTCATGAGAGAACCAAGCACATTGAGGTAGACTGTCACAAGGTGAGACAAATGATTGGTCTTGGAGAGATCTTACCTTGTTATACAAGGAGTGAGGATCAGTTGGCGGATGTCTTCACTAAGGCAGCAAGACAAAAGGTCATTGAGTCTATTCATACCAGATTAGGACTCATTGACCTTGCACCAGACAACTAATCCCCTCGCTATGAGGTCTCCACTCTTTTTCCCTCATCAAAGGGTTTTATCCCACAAGGGTTTTCTCTTTGGTGAGGTTTTTAATGAGGGGGATCTCATAGCCTTCCAAGCTTGACTTGTTCCATATGGTCAAGCTTGAGGGGGAGTGTTGATCTGAGGTAATAAAGAGAGGAGGTTTAAAGGGTTTAGGATGGAGTTTGGGATCAAAGGGAGGATGTGCAAATTCCGGGTCAAGTGTACGGACGGTACGGACCGTACGGACTGTACGGCCGACCGTACGGACCACTCGACCCAAATGACTTTAAACTCGACCAAATCACATTTTGGTCTTGTGCAAATTCCGGGTCAAAATGTACGGATCCGTACAACTCATGGTCCGTACATCCATGGCCGAAACTTGAGTCACAAGGCAGAAGGAAGGAGATAACCTTGGTGGGTGAAAAGGGAGAAGGTTAACTGGTTGGTAACTCGGTAAAGAAGTGGCTCGCGGATAAGGGGTCAAGCTTGACCAAGACAGCCTGTCCAAGGCTGGAAAGGAGAAGGCATCTGGTCAAGATGCCAAAAGCATCTCGCACCCTCAGCCACTCGTTCAAACCAGGCGCGCCTCTTCCCTTGACCGGCCACGTCTCCCACTCCTTTGCCTTTGCTTTATGTATCCGTTGTAACCCTAAAGCTCTGTCTATATATTTGTAACTCCTCTCTGAATAATCAATCAAGCAATTCATTTCTTTCTCTTGTGGTTCTCTCTACTCTCTCTCTCGAGTTCATCATGAACATCGAGTAAACTCTCTTCTAGTCTCTCAATCTTTCACTCTTTCTCTCATTCTCTCGGTTACTCTACTCTCTTCCTCTCAAAATCTCAGGTATTAGTCAGCCTCAGGCCAGGGAGGAAACAAGAGAAGGACCTGCTCAAACTGCTGGAACGGTTGAAAATGAGAACCATCTTGATCCTGAGGGGGGAAACCAATCAGAACCAGAGGAGACAATACATCATGAAGGTTCTGAAATTCATGATCAACATGGTTCAGAAGAAACCCATTAGCAGCCTCAACCACAAACCCATGAGGATGAAGAAGCTCAGGTACAGCCATTAAGGAGAAGCACAAGAATCAGGCAACCCCCATCTAACTGGACGAACACAAGGGTATACTACAATGCAAATGCAGTAGCTCATCCCATTCAAGCCACATGCTCTCTGGCTTAATATCCAGCAGAGCATAGAGTCCTCAGGAGCAACTTGGATCAAGAATACATACCAAGATCCTATGAAGAAGCAATGAAGGATAAGGAATGGAAGGAATCAGTGGGTCATGAAACTCAGGCCATGATAGACAATGATACTTGGTATGAAGCTGAACTCCCAAAAGGAAAGAAGGCAGTAACAAGTAGGTGGATCTTCACCATCAAGTATCTAGCCAATGGTAAACCAGAAAGGAAGAAAACAAGGCTGGTTGCAAGGGGATTCACGCAAACTTATGGAGAAGATTACCTTGATACCTTTGCACCAGTTGCAAAACTTCACACCATCAGAATCATCATTTCTATTGCTACCAACTTGAAATGGGACCTATGGCAAATGGATGTGAAGAATGCTTTTCTTCAAGGGGAACTAGAAGATGAAGTCTACATGAGACCTTCTCCTGGTCTAGAGTACCTAGTGAAACCAGGCAATGTGTTGAGACTCAAGAAGGTGTTGATCTGAGGTAATAAAGAGAGGAGGTTTAAAGGGTTTAGGATGGAGTTTGGGATCAAAGGGAGGATGTGCAAATTCCGGGTCAAGTGTACGGACGGTACGGACCGTACGGACTGTACGGCCGACCGTACGGACCACTCGACCCAAATGACTTTAAACTCGACCAAATCACATTTTGGTCTTGTGCAAATTCCGGGTCAAAATGTACGGATCCGTACAACTCATGGTCCGTACATCCATGGCCGAAACTTGAGTCACAAGGCAGAAGGAAGAAGATAACCTTGATGGGTGAAAAGGGAGAAGGTTAACTGGTTGGTAACTCGGTAAAGAAGTGGCTCGCAGATAAGGGATCAAGCTTGACCAAGACAGCCTGTCCAAGGCTGGAAAGGAGAAGGCATCTGGTCAAGATGCCAAAAGCATCTCGCACCCTCAGCCACTCGTTCAAACCAGGCGCGCCTCTTCCCTTGACCGGCCACGTCTCCCACTCCTTTGCCTTTGCTTTATGTATCCGTTGTAACCCTAAAGCTCTGTCAATATATTTGTAACTCCTCTCTGAATAATCGATCAAGCAATTCATTTCTTTCTCTTGTGGTTCTCTCTACTCTCTCTCTCGAGTTCATCATGAACATCGAGTAAATTCTCTTCTAATCTCTCAATCTTTCACTCTTTCTCTCATTCTCTCGGTTACTCTACTCTCTTTCTCTCAAAATCTCATGGTATCAGAGCCAGGTTCGTTACATCCTGGTATTTAGATCTACTATCTTCAGCTTCATTTCGAGTTCAAAGGTTCAAGCTTTCTGGATTCTTGAGGTTCGTTTAGAAGATGGAAGGAAGCAAGGTGATGTTAGCGGTTCCGGTTACTCTTAAAGGTGGTGGAAACTACCTGTTGTGGTCTCGGCTTGTGAAGACTGCGGTTGGGAGCAAGGGTTTGTGGAGTCATATCACTGATGAAGCTCCAAAATCAGTTGCTAGTGAGGAAGAAGGTGCAAAGGAGGCTGCTTTAGCTGCTCAACAAAAGTGGATACAAGATGACATGATGGTGCAAACCATGATTCAAGGCTCTCTAGATCCACCCATCCTAGAAGCTTACAGCTACTGCAAGACTCCAAAGGACCTGTGGGAGACTCTCCAGAAGATTTATGGTAACACATCCAATCTGAGCCGAGTGTTTGAGCTCAAGAGAGCCATAAACACTCTTACTCAAGAAGATGTTGAGTTTACCAAACACTTGGGTAAGTTCAGGGCACTATGGTTCGAACTAGAGATGCTTAGACCCAACACAACAGATCAAGATACTCTCCGAAAGATTGATAGAGATTAAGAGAATAAGAGATTTAGAGAGAGATTTATACTAAAGAAGAAGAGACTCGACGAGAAAGAATAGAAACCATTGAGAGAGACTAAGAGAGGAGACTGAATATTTCGTGTTATGATTGATGAACAAGGTTTAAAAATATATAGAGGAAGAGTAAAGCCCTACAACGGATACAGGATAAGGTTTCTGGATAAGCTTTTTCAACAGGCGTGTGGAGTCAAAGACCAAGGAGCATCCCGTTTGAATTCTTGTGGCTGGAAAGCTTCACACGCGAGATTTCTTTGGCATCTTGACCAGATGCTCTTCCAGCACGAGCCTAAAAGATTGATAGAGATTAAGAGAATAAGAAGAGAATGAGAGATTTAGAGAGAGATTTAGACTAAGGAAGAAGAGACTCGACGAGAAAGAATAGAAACAATTGAGAGAGACTAAGAGAGGAGACTGAATATTTCGTGTTATTGATTAATGAACAGAGGTTACAAATATATAGAGGAAGAGTAAAGCCCTACAACGGATACAGGATAAGGTTTCTGGACAAGCTTTTTCAACAGGCGTGTGGAGGCAAAGACCAAGGAGCGTCCCGTTTGAATTCTTGTGGCTGGAAAGCTTCACACGCGAGATTCCTTTGGCATCTTGACCAGATGCTCTTCCAGCACGAGCCAGCCTGTCAAACGCGCGCCTCAGTCAAGCTTGGTCCGCTTGGTAACTAGTAAGAGTAACTCTGGGTCGAGTTACTCTTACCCGGGTAACTTTCCTCGTCCGCGGTAAACTTCTTCACCCACTTGTACGGCCAAGTTGTACGGCCTGTACGGCCTAGTTGTGCGGACATGTACAGACTGATCCAAACCATTTCCTCTCCTCTTCATAAGCCTTCCTCTACCATATTAATACCTCTGTTCAACACTCCCCCTCAAGCTTGACCATGTGGAACAAGTCAAGCTTGGAATGCCATGAGATCTTCCTCATTAAAAACCTTGCCAAAGAAAACCCTCCTTAGGGATAAAACCTCAACAAGGAAAAGAGTAAAGACCCCATGGCGAGGGGATCAGTTCTTTCTGGTAAGATCCATGAGTCCAAGACTAGTGTGGATGGACTCAATGGTCTTCTGCCTAGCTGCTTTAGTAAACACATCAGCTAGTTGATCTTCACTCCGGGTATAGCATGGCAATATGTCTCCGGATACTATCATTTGCCTCACCTTGTGGCAATCAACCTCAATATGCTTAGTCCTCTCATGGAACACCGAGTTGGAGGCAATGTGTATAGCCGCTTGGTTGTCACAATGCATGGTCAAGGGTGTGTCTTGATCAATCCCCAAGTGCTTCAGTATCCCTTTGATCCAAACTAACTAATTTGTAAGCTTCAACATGGCTCTGTACTCGGCTTCAGCACTGGAACAGTACACCACCTTTTGCTTCTTACTCTTCCAGGTAACAAGGTTCCCACCAATGAAGGTGCAATAACCAGTGGTCGACTTCCTATCCATCCTATCCCTGGCCCAATCTGTGTGAGTTTTAGAGATTTAGAGGGAGATTAAGTGAAGAATATCAAGAACTGATGAAGAACCAGAGAGAGAGTGAAGAGAATTCGTGAGAGAGAGAAGGAGAGAGAGAACAACAAAGAGAATAGAAGGAGAAATGTTTCCCTTGCTGATTTAGTTGGTCCAAGAGTTACATAAATAGGCAGAAGAGAAGACAATGAGAAATTAATAAACAAATGAACTCTGGATGGTCTCTGGTATGGTCAGGGCACGCTCAGCTTAGACAGAAAGGGACAGCTCCCTTCTCTCTCTCTCTTCCTTGGCCAGACATGTGACTTTGGTTTGTCACCACACTCCAACGGCTCCAGCCACTTGCTTCCCCTTATTTAATTTATTCAGAGCCTAAGAAGACCAGAAGAAGTTATTTAAATCCGTCCTCAACCCTAACTTGCCTTCCACGCCACTCTTAGGTCAAGCTGTACGGACAGACTTGCCTCCGAAGCTAACTTGAATTTCGGCCATTTTCTTATTTATTCTTGCTTCATCTCAACAGTCCCCCTCAAGCTTGACCATGTGGAACAAGTCAAGCTTGGAAGCTATGAAGCATTCCCTCATTAAAACCTTAACTAGGTAAAACCCAATGGGAGAAAACCCAAGTCAAGGAAAAAGAGTAGAATACCTCATAAAGGAGAGATCAGTGAGATGAGAGATCCATGAGTCCAAGTTTTGAATGGATGAACTCACAGACCTTTGTGCTTGCTGCCTTTGTGAAGATGTCAGCTAGTTGATCTTCACTTCTAGTGTAGCAAGGCAATATAATCTTCTGCTCTACAGCTTGTCTAACCTTGTGACAATCCACTTCAATGTGTTTGGTCCTCTCATGAAACACATTGTTGGATGCTATGTGAATTGCGGCTTGATTATCACAGTGCATGGTGATTGGAGTTGTGGTCTCAATTCCCAAGTTTCTAAGTAGATTCCTGATCCAAATGAGCTCACTTGTAAGCTTCCTCATAGCCCTATATTCAGCTTCTGCACTTGAACATGACACAATCTTCTGCTTCTTGCTTTTCCAAGTTACTAAGTTGCCACCAATGAAACTGCAATAGCCTGTTGTGGACTTCCTGTCCATTCTATCTCCAGCCCAATCTGCATCACAATACCCAACAATCTCAGTACTCTGGTTGCAGCCTAACCAAACTCCTTGTCCTGGTGCCTCTCTTAGGTATCTCAAGATCCTCTCCACCATGTTCCAATGGTGTATCTTTGGTGCTTGCATGTGTTGGCTGACTTGATTCACTGCAAAACACACGTCTGGCCTTGTGATGGTAAGATAGATGAGCTTTCCAACCATCCTCCTATATCTCTTGACATCTTCATATGGCTTGTTCTCTATCTCCCCCTCACGTAAGACTTTGTACCCATCTTCTAGTGGAGTCTTGGCTGCTCTTCCACCTAAGTCACCTGCCTCACTCAACAAATCAAGTGTGTACTTCCTTTGAGACAGAAACAGCCCCTCTTTAGATCGGCATATCTCAATCCCAAGGAAGTACTTTAACTCAACCAATTCTTTGATATCAAATGATGATTTAAGAAAGACTTTAGTTGAGAGAATACCTTCTTTATCACTTCCAGTGATGATGATATCATCCACATATATAAGGATTACCACAATGCCTTGTGAGCTGGTGAGAGTGAAAAGAGTATGGTCAGCTTCTGATTTCACAAACCCTCTTCCATTGAGTGTGGTACTGAGCTTGTGGTACCAAGCCCTTGGTGATTGTTTCAACCCATAGATAGCCTTCTTGAGTCTAAGGACATTTCCTGGTTTGACTAGGTGTTCTAGGCCCGGAGGTGGCTTCATGTAGACTTCATCCTCAAGTTCTCCTTGTAAGAAAGCATTCTTCACATCCATTTGCCATAGATCCCATTCCAAGTTCACTGCCAAAGATAAGATGATCCGTATGGTATGAAGTTTTGCCACTGGTGCAAAGGTGTCAAGATAATCTTCTCCATAGGTTTGGGTGAATCCTCTTGCAACTAATCTAGTTTTGCACCTCTCCACAGTACCATCTGCATTGTATTTGATGGTGAAAATCCACATGCTGGTCACTGCCTTCTTCCCTTTTGGAAGTTCAGCTTCATACCAAGTGTCATTGATGATCATGGCATTGGTTTCATTTCCCACTGAGTCTCTCCACACTTTATGCTCCATAGCTTCTTCATACGTTTTAGGTATGTATCCCTGGTCCAGTGTGCCAATAAACACAACATGTTCTTGTGGGTATTGAGCTAGAGAACACACACCTCTGGTGGGATGAGCTACTGCTTGTGAGTTGAAGTAAACTCTGGTATTGACCCAATTTGATGGAGGGTGCCTAACCCTGGTGCTTCTTCTCAATGGCTGGACATTGTCTTCAGTTGGTGTAGTCTCATCATCCGCAGATTGATCTCCACTCACCACTTCCTCTTCTTGTTGCTCTTCTTGGTCATGAGAGACTGAACTTTCTTCTTGTGGTTCAGTTTGATTCCCCCCTTCATGATCAAGAGGAGGAACCTCAGCATTTCTATGTTCAGATTCCTCTTGTGATGAACTAGGCTGATCTTGTGTTGGCTCAGTCTCAACACTCCTTCTTGGTATACTGATGCCAATACTTTCCATTACCCTTCTCAAGTTCTCAGCTCTATCTGAGGTTGATTGAGATAAGTCTCTTACTTCTTCCCAACTCTTCTCATCATAGTAGCCTTTAGACTCAACAAACCTCACATCTCTAGAGATTAGAACCCTCTTGGTTTCTGGAGAATAACACTTGTATCCCTTTTGGTGAGGTGAATAGCCAATAAACATGGCTCTGGTGCTTTTTGGTTCTAACTTGTTCCTTTGCTCTCCTGGAATTAAAACAAAACACAAGCACCCAAATACCCGAAGGTGATCTATAGATGGTCTATGTTTGTTTAGTACCTCATGTGGCGACTGATCTTGTAGAACTTTGGTGGGAATTTTGTTGATTAAATAGCAGGCTGTCATCACTGCATCTCCCAAAACCTCTTTGGTACATTCATGTGGAACATCATGCTTCTGGCCACTTCCATAAGATGTCTATTCTTTCTCTCAGCCACACCATTTTGTTGTGGAGTATATGGACAGCTTGTTTGATGGATCACTCCATGTTTGGCTAGGTGTTGTTTGAATGCATTGCTGGTGTATTCTCCTCCATTATCTGATCTCAAAATTTTTATCTTGACATTGTAATGGTTAGATACATAAGTTTGAAAGTTTATGAATGCATCTAACACCCTATCCTTTGATTGAAGCAATGTGATCCATGTGTACTTAGATTTTTCATCTATAAATGTCACAAAATACTTATGATGCTCTCTAGATGCACAAGGGGCAGTCCACACATCAGAGTGAATTAAATCAAAGACATTTTCATAGATTGTACTAGATTTAGGAAAGACAGTTCTACAATGTTTTCCTAAGATGCAAGCTTCACAATCTTTTTGAAATGAAATACTAGGAAACATGATGTTTAAAGCACGAGAGTGAGGATGTCCTAATCTAGCATGCCACATAACATCTTTAGGGAAACTAAAACATGAACTTAAAGCATGGGATAAATCAGATGCAAGCTTAGTGTCTTCCAGCAAGTACAAGTCTCCCTTGCTCACACCTTTGCCAAGTAACCTACTAGATTCAATATCCTGAAAGGAGACATCATTAGGAGTGAAGGTAACCTTGCAATTCAAATCAGTAGCAACCCTTTTAACAGATAACAAGTTGGATGTAAAATTTGGCATGTAAAAGGCCTTAGTTTCTTTATCAAACAACCTAAGATCACCTACTCCTTTAATTGGTACCATTTCTCCATTAGCTACAAGAACATTCCCTAGGGCAGGAACAATAATTTTAATCAACCCTAGATCACTAATCATATGATGGCTAGCTCCTGAATCAATAACTAAGGGTTTTGTCATTTTGGAGTTTGTTAAAGCATTCAAGGAGTAACCAGTATTAGTAGCATGTAAAGAGGTACCAAGGATGTTACCAGAACTGTCCTTGAGTATCTTGATGAGAGCCTCAATGTCAGATCGCTTGATGGCTTCATCCTGAGTGGTTCCCAAGGAAGAGGAGCTACTGAAAGCCAGAGTTTTCCCTTCACTAGCCGGATTAAGGTTAGTGGTTGAGCATATGGAGTTTGAGGTAGCTGATTCGCCCATTTCACCAGAGAAGTTGGCTCTTGCATCATGGTAAGGATTCCTGAACTTCTGTGGCTTAAGATGTGGGTGAAGAATCCAGCATCTGTCCTTGCCATGTCCCTTCTTCTTGCACTGACCACAAACCCAAACCTTTTTGTCCTCAGGCTTGTAGTGGCTCTTGTTTGCAGTACCATCAGCTTGATTCACTAACACAAGCTCTCCTTTTCCTCCAAAAAGGCCAACTGAACCTTGCTCCTTTTGGATTTGAGAGCACACCTCTTCTAAGGTTGGGAGCTTCTCTGCTCTAAGAAAATGCTTAATCAGGTCATTGTATCCGGGGTTCAAGGTGAGAAGTAAAGCAAACACCTTATCTTGTTCACGCCGGTCATTCAAGACATTAGGATCCACGGTACATGGCCTCAGCATCTCCAACTCAGCCCATAAGGCTCTAAACTTGCCAAAATGCTGATTAAAATCCATGTCTTCTTGATGGAGTGAGTTAATAGTCCTCTTGACTTCAAATACTCTGCTCAAGTTTGATATGTTGCCATACACCTTCTGGAGAGTGTTCCACAACTCTTTGGAAGTTTCATAGTAGGAGTAAGCTTCCAAGATTGATGTCTCAAGGCTACTTTGTATGATAGACAACACCATGAGGTCCTCCTGACCCCATTTGTCCTTGCCAGCCAACACCACTTCAGTACCATCCTCTCCTAGGATGGTCTTCTTTGATGGTTTGTCTTCTGTCACATAGGACCAGAGACCTCATCCTCCCAAGGCTGTCTTGACAAGCCTTGACCATAAAAGATAGTTAGCTCCCTTGAGAGTAACTGGAATGTTTACTTTGGTATTTTCCATTTTTGGCAATTTCTGGAGCTGGAAATGAAGAACAGCTGAAGAACAAGATGAACTTTGCCAAAAATAGAAAAGAAAACTCAGAGATTTGCGGAAGTTAGGTAAAAGAATGAAGAAGAATAGGCCTCAAGAGCATGGCTGCTCTGATACCATGTGAGTTTTAGAGATTTAGAGGGAGATTAAGTGAAGAATATCAAGAACTGATGAAGAACCAGAGAGAGAGTGAAGAGAATTCGTGAGAGAGAGAAGAGAGAGAGAACAACAAAGAGAATAGAAGGAGAAATGTTTTCCTTGCTGATTTAGTTGGTCCAAGAGTTACATAAATAGGCAGAAGAGAAGACAATGAGAAATTAATAAACAAATGAACTCTGGATGGTCTCTGGTATGGTCAGGGCACGCTCAGCTTAGACAGAAAGGGACAGCTCCCTTCTCTCTCTCTCTTCCTTGGCCAGACATGTGACTTTGGTTTGTCACCACACTCCAACGGCTCCAGCCACTTGCTTCCCCTTATTTAATTTATTCAGAGCCTAAGAAGACCAGAAGAAGTTATTTAAATCCGTCCTCAACCCTAACTTGCCTTCCACGCCACTCTTAGGTCAAGCTGTACGGACAGACTTGCCTCCCAAGCTAACTTGAATTTCGGCCATTTCCTTATTTATTCTTGCTTCATCTCAACAATCTGCATCACAATATCCAACCACTTCTGTGCTCTCATTGCACCCCATCCAAACTCCTTGACTTGATGTTCCATTCAGGTACATGAGAAGCCGGTTCACCATGTTCCAGTGATGCTCTTTAGGCCCTTGCATGTGTTGGCTAACCTGATTCACAGCAAAGCATATATCAGGTCTTGTGATTGTCAAATAGATTAACTTACCAACGAGCTTTCTATAAAGCTTAGCATCTTGAAAGAGTGGACTGTCTTCTATCTCCCCCTCTCGTGGTACTTTATATCCTTCTTCCAAGGGTGACTTGAATGTCTTCCCTTCTGGTATACCTGCATCTTTCAAAAGATCAAGTGTATACTTTCTTTGAGATAGAAATAAACCTTCATTGGATCTACACAACTCTATTCCAAGAAAATATTTCATCTCTCCCAAATCTTTAATTTCAAATACAGATTTCAAGTAGTCTTTAGTAGCTTGTATACCTTCCTTGTCACTTCCAGTAATGATGATATCATCAACATATAATAGGAGGACAATGATACCTGAGGGAGATGTGAGAGTGAAGAGGGTATGGTCGAGCTCGGATCTCTTGAAGCCTCTCCCATTTAAGGTAGTACTCAGTTTGTTGTACCATGCTCTTGGAGACTGCTTGAGACCATATATAGCCTTCTTCAGCCTTAAGACATTCCCTTCTTTTACCAAGTGTTCAAGACCCGGTGGAGGATACATATACACTTCATCTTCAAGTTCCCCTTGAAGAAACGCATTCTTCACATCCATTTGCCATAGACCCCATCTTAGATTAACCGCAACAGACAGAACTATTCTGATAGTATGAAGCTTTGCAACCGGGGCAAAAGTGTCTAGGTAGTCTTCACCATAAGTCTGAGTGAAACCCCTTGCAACTAGTCTAGTCTTCTTCCTGTCTATCTTCCCGTTTGCAAGATACTTGATGGTGAAGATCCACCTACTTGACACTGCCTTCTTTCCTCTTGGAAGTTCACTCTCATACCATGTATCATTTTTGATCATGGCGTTTGCTTCAGCACCAACTGACTCCTTCCATTCTTTATCCTTCATAGCTTCATCATAAGACTTTGGAATGTAGCTCTGATCTAGGTTAACCATCAGCACACAATGATCTTCAGGGTAGTGAGCAAGAGAGCATGAGACACGAGAAGGATGAGCCACTGCTTGAGCATTGTAGTACACTCTTGTATTCACCCAGTTGGTTGGAGGGTTTCTGATCCTAGTGCTTCTTCTCAGTTGTTGCTCTTGTTGCTCAACTTCTGGTTCTTGATCTTGTCCTTCTTCATCATTCACTGATCCTTGTCCTTCTTCTTGCTCTTGTTGCTCCACACTTTGATCATGAGAACCTGATTGTTCTCCTTCTTCTTGAGTACTTTCTTCAGGTTCATTTCCCCCCTCATGGTCAAAGTGGGGACCCTGATCTTCTTCGTTTGTATTGGGGGGACCTTGAGGTTGTCCTCCTCCATTCCTTGGCTCTTGAGACAGATTAATCCCAAGACCTTCCAGTATTATCCTTAGGTTGGCCGCCTTATCTGATGCAAGATCCTTCAGTTCTGCTTGATTCTTCTCTTCATAATACCCTCTTTCTTCAACAAACTTTACGTCCCTTGACACCAGTACCCTCCTTGTGACCGGATCATAGCATTTGTACCCCTTTTGGGTTGGTGAATACCCTATGAACATTCCCTTGGTACTCTTTGCATCTAATTTGTTCCTCAACTCCCCTGGTCTTAACACAAAGCATAGACAACCAAAGACTCTAAGATGATCCAAGGTTGGTCTATACCTGTTCAAGACCTCAAAAGGAGACTTGTCTTCAAGGATCCGGGTTGGTGTTCTGTTGATCAAGTAGCATGCTGTAGACACTGCATCACTCCAGAACTTCTTTGGTACATTGGCCTGGAACATCATCGACCTTGCCACCTCCATGAGGTGTCTGTTCTTTCTTTCGGCCACACCATTTTGTTGAGGTGTGTAAGGGCAACTTGTCTGATGGAGGATGCCATGTTGCGATAGGTGTTGCTTGAATGCTTGGCTAGTGTATTCCCCTCCATTATCTGATCTAAAAATTTTCAACTTGGCATTAAACTGGTTAGTCACATAGTTTTGAAAATTTCTAAATGCATCAAGAACCCTATCTTTAGATGGAATCAAGGTTATCCAGGTGTATTTAGACTTCTCATCTATGAATGTTACAAAATACTTGTGATTCTCTCTAGATAAGCAAGGTGCAGTCCAAACATCAGAGTGAATCAAATCAAAGCAATGCTCATAGATGGTTGACGATTTATGAAACACAGTCTTACAATGCTTGCCTAAAATACAAGCTTCACAATCATTATTTTCAAACAAAACACCTGGAACCATTAAGTTTAAAGCTCTAACATGAGGGTGCCCTAGTCTAGCATGCCACAAAGCATTCTTATTTAAACAGAAGCAGAAGCAGAAGTAAACGAGCATTTATGATCAGGCACAGAACTAAGCTCTTCAAGCATATAAAGATCTCCTTTGGTTACTCCTTGCCCAATCAATCGGCTGCTCTCAATATCCTGAAACTTGACATCATTAGGACTAAATATGACATTGCAATGCATATCAGTGGTACACTTCTTGACAGAGAGTAAGTTTGAAGTAAACTCAGGCATATAAAAGGCTCTAGATTCTTTGTTAAACAGTTTCAGTTTGCCTACACCTCTTATTGGTATTCTATCTCCATTTGCTATCATCACATGTCCATTAGCCGGTTCTATATCTCTAATAAGACTAGTATCACTAATCATATGATGAGATGCACCAGAGTCTACTATCAAAGGTTTAGACATGTTATGAGCAGTATGAGAATGACCAATCATCCTAGAATCAGTGTGAAGGCTATCCGGTTGTTCAACAATACTAGCAACCCTATATGCACCAAATGAATACCCTTTGATATTACCAAGAGTGTTACCATTATCCTTGAGCATTTTGATGAGAGCATCCATCTCAGACCGGCGGATGAACTCATGCTCATTGAGACGTGGCTGGTGGGCAGTGTAGGTCACCAGGGCCTTGCTCTCACCTCCTTCACGCCCTTCTGTCTCATTTCCCTTGGTTGAAGTTCCAGCACCCGTTTGATCACCTGTTCCATAGGTCACATTAGCTCTTCCTTCCCTCTCCTTCATGAACTTGGCCGGCTTGAGGTGAGGATGGAGTATCCAGCATTGGCTCTTCTTATGACCATGCTTCTTGCAATGATCACAGTTTCCATTGAACCTCCTGTCTTCAAAGTTCCCAGCACCTCTCCTATCTTCATACCTCTGAACTCGGTTAGCTTGAGGCACCTCGGCTTGGTTTGCAAGAGTAAGCTCCCCCTTTCCTCCAAATAGTCCCAAGGACCCTTGTTCCTTCTGGATTTGAGCACAAACTTCTTCAAGAGTAGGGAGCTTCTCGGATCTAAGGATATGTTTGATCAGATCATTGTAGGTAGTGTTGAGTGTGAGTAGGAGCCCAAAGACCTTGTCTTGCTCACGCCTCTCATTCAACTCATCCGGATCTGTAGTGCTAGGCCTTAGCATCTCAAGTTCAGACCATAAAGCCCGGAACTTTCCCAAGTGTTTAGTAAACTCCATGTCTTCTTGAGCTAAGCTGTTGATAGCCCTCTTGATCTCAAACACTCGTGTGAGGTTTGAGATGTTTCCATACACCTTTTGGAGAGTATCCCATAGATCTTTCGCCTTCTCACAGTAGCTGTAGGCCTCCAAGATCGATGGATCCAGAGAGCTCTGGAGGATGGACATCACCATATTATCCTCCTGGATCCACTTAAGTTCATCACAAACCACCACTTCTTTGTCGCCTTCACGAGTAATGAGCTTCGGAGCTTCGTCTTCAAGAACATGGTTCCAAAGGCCCTTACTTCCCACGGCTGTCTTCACCACACGAGACCAAAGAAGGTAGTTTCCACCTTTGAGAGTAACCGGAATGACAGTAGTCTTCATACTCTCCATTTTGAATCAAAAAGGTTGAACCTTTCACTTTATGAACGGAAAGGTTGAGACTTTGAGCAAGAACAGATCAAAAGAACCCAGATTCGAGAGAACCAGGCTCTGATACCATGAAAGATTGATAGAGATTAAGAGAATAAGAAGAGAATAAGAGATTTAGAGAGAGATTTAGACTAAAGAAGAAGAGACTCGACGAGAAAGAATAGAAACCATTGAGAGAGACTAAGAGAGGAGACTGAATATTTCGTGTTATTGATTAATGAACAGAGGTTACAAATATATAGAGGAAGAGTAAAGCCCTACAACGGATACAGGATAAGGTTTCTGGATAAGCTTTTTCAACAGGCGTGTGGAGTCAAAGACCAAGGAGCGTCCCGTTTGAATTCTTGTGGCTGGAAAGCTTCACACGCGAGATTCCTTTGGCATCTTGACCAGATGCTCTTCCAGCACGAGCCAGCCTGTCAAACGCGCGCCTCAGTCAAGCTTGGTCCGCTTGGTAACTAGTAAGAGTAACTCTGGGTCGAGTTACTCTTACCCGGGTAACTTTCCTCGTCCGCGGTAAACTTCTTCACCCACTTGTACGGCCAAGTTGTACGGCCTGTACGGCCTAGTTGTACGGACATGTACGGACTGATCCAAACCATTTCCTCTCCTCTTCACAAGCCTTCCTCTACCATATTAAGACCTCTGTTCAACACTCTCATGGAGAGGCGTGAACAAGATCAGGTATTTGGGTTGATGTTGACTCTGAATCCGGCCTTCAACGATCTGATTAACCACATACTCAGGTCACCAAAGCTTCCAACCTTGGAGGAAGTGTGTGCTCAGATCCAGAAGGAGGAAGGGTCCT